>CM061536.1:62538950-62681751 GCA_030545055.2 Neoaliturus tenellus | reverse complement strand
TAGAAGGCAAAAGACTTGGACTAGAATATATATTTGTGATCCTTTGACATTATGTTATAACTCCAAATTATTAAATCATTGGCTATTTAAAATCAAATTTTAATACTTAAGATTGCTTGTCAGCAAGAGTTCCCCCCCCCCCCCCCCCATGAGATGAGAATTATGTTTTACTGTTGAGTATAGTTGAAGGACATTATTAGTTAACCATTGTAAACTAGGGATTTGTAGGTCTAATTTATATTTAACTTTGAATTTCACCTTTGTTAGTCCCATTTATCAATTAAACCCTCCAACAATTTTATTTTAAATAAAGTAATAAATATGATGATGTGTTTGTATTAAAACAACGTTATTATTTCATATGGTCCATTGTAAGACTAGCCTTTAGAATTTATTTACCAGCAACTATATTACAACACTACAAAAAATTTACATCTGCAAGCGAACACAACTACATAAGCAAAGAAATAAGACAGTTTATTTTCAAAAGTATTTTAAATCATAAATTATTTATATTCATCAACTTTTTTGAAAGCATGATAATCTCTAATATTCATTATAGAAGCCATAATGGCGGTCACCACTCCCTGATCATACTGATGCGAAAGTATCGAATCGAAAGTGTAATATGTACTAGAGAATAGCATTTTTTACATATCTTTTTTAAAAAAGACAGAGATAGAGAGCCATTTATGATTTAACACCTCAAAAGTTGTATTCCAATGGTTTATGACTGTTGATTAAGTTGTTTGCCTTCATCGATTCCATATTAACCTTGCCTTGATCAATCATCTGCTTAACCAAGCAAGAACAGTTCAAATAAAACATCTAAACATCCTTCATTCCATATATTTTGGTTTACAACATCTTCATTTGAACAAAAATATTTTTCTTGTCCACAAAAGTTGACTTTGGCTACTGCTAATTTATCAGCTTATGGTTCCATACGATACCAGTTTGATTGGAATAGAAATACCATTATTTTGGTCAGCCATGCCCTGCATTATTGCTCTTTGATTCAAGTAATAAGATATCACTTTTGTTACATAAAAATTCTATTCTTGTAAAAATATTTTAAAATGCACTCCAATGGAATCCTTCTTACTCTTTGTTCTCAATCATGACTCATCACTGCCACCGTCTGCATCTTGCGTGTTGGTACTTGATCATTGGCAACATTGTCTTTCTTTGTCAATTCCTTTTATCTCACTGCTGTTGACTTGACTCGTTTTTGCTGACTATTTCAATGAGATTATATTTATGTTCAATTTTATCATTTATTATAAATCATATGAATTGTAGAGAACACGCTATTTCATTGATTAAGTTAGAAACCATGTGGCAATGATCTACATTTTCATTTTACAATGAGAGTACTCATATTAACTATCATAAGCGGAAAAAATAAAATTAGTTCCGTCATTATTATGTTGCGACTGCCCATGTCAATTCGTCAAATGCCTTTGGCATTAGGTATTTTTATTTAGTGATTTGTGTCAAAAGGGGAGGGGCCGCAAATATCTCTCAGGCCCTTAGCCCGTCACATACAAACCCCGGGTCTGTATATGTGTAAACAATTTACACATGATCATCAAGAATTTTTTGCAGATGGACCGCGGCACGGACCCTATGGAGACAGAAGGCGATTCGTCGACTCCAGACAGCCAACGAGGCCGGGTGTCAACCCCGGGGCGGGCGGGGCCTAGCACTAGTCCCGGCCAATCTCTGGCTTCGGGCACGGATGAGGCGAGTGCCTCCCACTCCTCCACGGATTTCCTGACGCCCCCGCCCGGGTCTGAGACGCGGCCACTGCTCGGGGCGACCGACGGTGACCGCACGCCCCGCCGTAACCCCCGGTTCAATATTACACTGCCGAGCTTTTCCAGGTACATAAAACAACAAGTTGTAAGATTTCAAATTTTTACCAAAAATTAAATGAGTTCTCACATATCAGTGTGGTAATTATTTACAGGGTGTCTACTGATACAGGAAATACTTGAAATACTGGAATTATACTGGAATTTTATTTCCATACTGGAATTATACTGGAATTTCATAATAGATACTGGAATTTTTAAATTTTATTAAAATGCGTATTTTTTTAAATACATAATATATAGATTTTGTCATTTGATCCGTACATAATAATGTAAAATTATTTTATAAGTCATTTTTGCTGTTTAAGTATGTTTGCAAACCAAAATCAGAAAACTTGTAGTTCTCTTCAAATAGTTAATCGAGAAATGTAAACATTTGTGTAATGATGGAGCCTAGAAAATTTTTGATTTTATACTAAAAATGTATTTTTCATTCTTAAATTTTAATCATATTCTTCTTTTTTTACTTTTAAGTATTAACCTATTTCATTATTTTTTGTAGTTAAATTTTTTATGATTAATTTTCATATGATATAAATGCAAAACAAAGTGGGAGAAACAGAGGGCTATAGAGTGAGTTAAGGGCCTTCACAAAAAAATTGTCAAAAAAATATTAAACAAACGTTAATGTTAGAAAGTATTTATTAATCTTAATCATAAGGGTTTCACCTCTATACAAAAGTCTATTTCAATATTGATTATATGAATAAATTGTCGTTATTGTTACTCCATGTTTGAATTAATAGTTCGCGAGTGATACTGGAATTAAAAAAATATATATATACTGGAAATATACTGGAATTCTAAAATCAGACATCAGTAGACACCTCGGACTAAGTATAACTGGACCGCTCATTCAAAGGGCGAAAATCGTGGACGTCTCAAGACCATTGGGTGGCAAAAAGCAGCGGAGCCGAGCGACGGAAACCAAAACAGCGCTTCAATAAACCTGTATTTTTACCTACTAAACCATTACATAAATACGTTAACTTTATATTAAAATTTTCTGCTTGAAATGGTGATTCTTACAGTATTAATACATTAAGAAAAGGTTTGGTAAATAATAATAATACATAGTTTAATCAAACTTACTTTTAATTCAATTCAGTAACGACATGAAAAAAGTAAGATGCAGGAAAGTTTTTTTATTTTTTGGCCAAATAAAAACTGTCAGCGGGAGTATTGTAGCTAAGATTCTGAATTTTATTTTTTATGTCAAGCATTTCTTCGTGAGACTAGCAGATATCATTGTACAAATTATTTTCTAGAGCGTAGGATTTCGCGGAAGCGCGCGCGAGTATCTTGCATCTCTTTGTTATGATATGAGCTGATATTACGGTGCAGTTTTTATAAAACAAGAAGTAACATATTTCAGGATGCTACAAACTGGTGTTTGAAGAGATAAATGGGTAGGGATGGACGGGTCCCGAAATTTCGGGAAAATTTTCGGGAAATTTTCGTCCCGATCATCGGGCGGGATTTTTTTATACTCGGGAATTTATCGGGACGGGAACTGCCGAACGGCGGCCGGCGATCGCGGCCGACGATCTCGCTAACGAGGACGGCGATCGCGGCCGACGATCTCGCTAACGTGGACGGCGATCGCGGCCGACGATCTCGCTAACGTGGACGGCGATCGCGGCCGACGATCTCGCTAACGTGGACGGCGATCGCGGCCGACGATCTCGCTAACGAGGACGGCGATCGCGGCCGACGATCTCGCTAACGTGGACGGCGATCGCGGCCGACGATCTCGCTAACGAGGACGTCGATCGCGGCCGACGATCTCTCTAACGAAGACGGCGATCGCGGCCGACAATCTCGAGAAAAACACGGCTTAGCTACATGGCTTATATTTATTAGATTTTAGGGTTTATAGCTTTAAATTTACATTGTTATAATTTTTTTCATCATACACTCATGTAGCAAAAAATAGTTAAATGTATTCATTTAAATAACAATAAAAGTATAATGTCTAATAGTTTATTATTTCTTAGTTCAATTTTCTTATTTATATTCTTCAAGGAAGAAACTGTCTCAGTAAAATCAATGAGTATAAAAAAATTGGCATAATATTTCTTAGGTTTATAAATGGCATTGGCTTGTTGAACAACTTCTTTTCTGAGTGTTAATATTCATTCTAATTTAAATTTGTGCCTTTTTGTTCTTTTTTATTTGAGCAGGCCTTATTTATTGTAATACAATATTGTTTTCTTAACAATTTTTCCAAGTATTTTAATCTATTTTTTTTCTTGTACTGGTACCGTACATAATGTTTATTTTCATTCTTCGTACCAAACGTTTAATATTTCATTAAACAAAACTTGTATTAAATAAGACATGGGCAACATTTTTCCTTTATGTGTGTTTAGTGATTCGACTTAAATTTATTTGGTTACAATAAAATTTATACTTTCCCATGATCTTATTGAATCCTTAAAATATCAAAACTATATATTTGAATTTTTTCAACAAAAGGACATTCATTGTAACTTATACAAAAACAAGTGGAACAAGTTGGAAGGAGAACTAGTTGATATTTAACATTAATTTGTCTGTATACAACACTCAGATAAAAATCAAAACGAATATTTCCCGATAGCTTTGAGAAGAGCAATCCCGTCCCGATCCCGTCCCGAAATTGGATGGGAAATAAAAATTCCCGTCCCGTCCCGTCCCGAACTAAAAATGCATTCCCGTCCATCCCTATAAATGGGTGGTAGGATAAAAAAAACTGTACACACTCATACTGTTTATTTACAATCCCTGTTAACCCTAGAAGCGGCCATTGCCGGATATCCGGCAATTTTATTTTTGCGAAAATCGTCAATTGCCGGATTCCGGCAATATAGGTCAATTTTTGTTCAACTACTCATTACACATGGAAAACGATCAATAAATGTAATAATATTGGTACCATTTTAAAGAGGATATTCCAAACTTTCATTTTCGTATATAATCGAACCTTGTACCATTAAGAGATCGACGCAATTCGTATTATAATTTGAACGAAATTAAGCGCGCGAACCATTTCCGGCTCAAAAACGGCGATACGTCTAAAAACATATGTTTTTAAAAAAATTTTACTTTTTGTATTTTTTTTACTATCAGAAAGCCGTTGGTATGATTGGAAAGAGCACGAGTTCTTCTTTCGTTTCCAGTGATAAACATTTGGCATATGACTTCAGAAAATACGAAAATAATTTTTTAAATCAGCTGAAATGCGCGGTGCATAGTTTGGCCAATTTGCCGGAAATACGGCAAATTATAAATCGTCTATTAAAACAATTAATAATGAGTTTAGCGTGTTATAAATCATATAATTTTGTTGCTAGGAAAAAGTTATACATATTAGTATCGATTCCTTCCTCTATGGTGCGTCCGGTGGTCTGTGGAAGAAGACGGAAATAGTTGTATTGCTAGGCCATTCTACCTATTGCCGGTGTGAAGCCTCACGTGTCTCATCCCAAAAATGTTTAAGGAACCTTAATATTTTTTATATTTTACTTGTATATATGTGTATATTCTTGTTCAGGAAGATATCCACTTCAAATAAATGTACCAGTTATCTTATTATTAAAAATTGTATGATAATTATACCAGCTTTTAATAACTGTTTTTTGTCAAGAACAAACTATGTTTTCCTACACATGATAAGTAAAAAGAAAAACAGTTATTTTTTGTTCATAAGTGTATTAATACCAAAGAATATATTGTAAAGTTTAGTAAAATAACAAGTCCTTTTTATATTTACCTATACTTTGATGTTATTTATTTGTGTCAAACATACAACCTGAGTTTGTCAATTTTGCCCATTTTACCTATTTTATCAATAACTGAGGATAAAAAAATATTTTCAATAAACCAAACACATTTATATGTAGATAAATAAATTAAATACAGTTTATTATGCATTAGATTGAGTTTAAATTAAATATTGTAAGAGTTCTAGTAGTCTAATTAAAAAATATTTCTAAATGATTTATAAAATTGATTAGTTGCATTTTGCTAATGATATACTAGCAGCGATTAGTTTAATTTTAGTTTATTTAAATGCTATGTTCTTTCGTGAACAAAATGAGTATGCATATGATAGGGTTATCTTGTGAGGTTATGTCACAGTGAGGGTTTGAAGTAACCTCTGCAGATTTTGCTGGAATACGGCCTGAGGGGTAGATTTTTGTTCTAATTTCGACCCGTACATCCATTCTCTCAAATGTCTTAAGAAAATTTTTTTTATTATTTCCTTATACTTATGTATATTTTCTTGTTCAGAATGATCTGTACTAGAAAAATATGTACAATTGATCATATTATCAAGTTGTATGAAAATTATATGAAGCTTTGAGTAACTAAATTAGGTTTTTTGAAAATAAAAATAAAAAACTTAAACACCTATAAAGTAAAGAACAAACTTTTTTATGGTACAAAAACGCATTATTTCCAATATCTACATTGTACAGTTTAGTAACATAGCACATTTACTGTAATACGTATATATTATTTACTTTATTTTTATCTTTCAAAAGTGCAGGGCACGTTTGTAAATTTTTACCATTTTCCATAATTTTCAATGTAACAGTTGTAAAAAAACTATTTCTAACAAACTAAACATATTTCCACGTAGGGAAATAAATTGCCTACATTTTGTACATCTTAGATTTTCTGTATAAAAATCTGTGTAAAAGTTCTAGCACTCTACTTTTGAAAAATATTTCAAAATTTTTCAAAAAATTGGTTTTTTTCGCATTTTGTAAAAAACGTACCAACAGGGATTTAATTTAATTTATTTTAGAAATAATCTACGTCTTTTTCCGAACAAAATGAATATGCATATGACTAGGTTATCATTAGTAGTTTGGACACTGCTAATTTTTTTAAAAACGTCTGCAAAATGGCCGAAATTGACTGGCCGCTTGGCGCACACGCACCGATTTGGCCTGGCCGCTCCTAGGGTTAAATATGACTTAATCAAATAACTTTTTTTAATTTTGTCTAGTTCCTGGAGATACATTTTCTGCGGCAGTTGCTGTCTTAGCCAAATCATGGAGACAAATTTTCAAAAACATAAAACTTATCATCTTAATTAATTTTATACAATGAGGGTCAACCCCACATTCCTCGACTGATAGATATTTTGAAAAAAAAACCCTTGTCCCCAGTTCATTGCATGCAAGCAATGTTATAAATTCATAGATATTTGCTTTTGGTTACACTTGTTAACAAAGCTTTGACAATGAGCAAAGACATCTTTACTTACTTTTAATAAGAGTAACCACATTTACAAAGTCAACGTACCTTTCATTTTTATTATAATCTCTTAACAAAATTACATTAAACAATGTTGACATGACAATCTTGATTGCAATTTCCCGGTAATAAATCCACATATGTAATGTGAAACTTTTTCTTTAAAATATATTTAAAAATATTACGATGTTGTTTAGAACTAAAATTATATAATAGCTCATCTGAAAAATGACAGGTCTTTGTTCTGTCCGTCAGCTTGGTTAGTGCAATTATATGCACAAGATTTTACCATAGCTGAAAAACTATATAGCCATAACTAAAAACTGGTCACAAACATAACAGCAACTACGTTCTCTCTTCACGGTGTCCTAAATACTGCCTGATTTTTTTTATATATTTTTATAACACGATAGGATTTATTTATATCACGGTATTGTGTCTGTTGTATTGTTCGCGCGTCGGCCTCGCAGGTTTTCAAGAATCAGCGCTCGCAAAGAATCCACTGAAATAAAAAATTATCTGTAGCGGAAACGGCTAATGTTAGAAAAGATTACTTGAGATAAAAAAAATTATTTAGAATGTCATTTACAACTTTTCCGCGGACACTTTTTACCTGACCCAAAAATAAAAAACTTTCTCGCATACTACTTTTGTCGTGTCACTAAGACGAACTAAAAAGATTTTAGTTTAACTAATAATTAAAATTAGTAGCAGACTATTTAAAGTTTAAATACATACCATTAGATTCACAATTTCATGATGAAAATTTTAATATAAATTTAACCTTTTTATTTTCATTCTGAATGGCTTAAATGTCAGGTTACATGAAGCGCTGTTTGGATGTTGTTCGCTCGGGTCCCGCGACATCGGATCCTTTTGCCACCCGTCCGGCTCCAGACTTCCACGTTTTTTGGTTCAGTTTTGCATGGCAGAGCTCGGTCCAGTTATACATAGTCCGAGGTAGACACCCTGATTTACCAAGCAACGGCCAGCCTTAAACTTTTCATTATTATGGTTGCTTGTTCAAAAATGTATTTTTATTACAGATTTAATAGTTATTGGCGACCTTGCACGCTCAATACGGATCACGATAGAGATTGAGTGTGTAAATTCAAATTTTGATATATGATTCATGGATCACAAAACAATATTTGACTTTACACGCTCAATCCGTACCGCAATCCAGGATCACGATCCAAATCTCAAAATCTGTATTGAGCGTGTAAGAACCGCCATAGAGTATGCAAAAGCATATTTTTTAGTATACAACATACAATTGAAAAAATAACATAACCTTTGAACCTAATTTACCATATCTTAGATTTATGTTAAGGCACCTTTTTCTTCCAACTGTTGGTCATTGTCATTCTTTTTGTTGCACCAACATTTATGGTTATCTTTATACAGGGTGTCCCAGAATTATCTAGCGACCTTAAAATCAATATTTTATTTTTGCTGTGACAAAGAACAGAGGCAATAGACCGTAAATATTAAGAATTCCGTCAAATTGTAAAGTGTAAAGATAAAGTACCATTAGTACATATATTCAGAGGATATAAGATTTTCAGCCATCTCTGGGCCAACCTCCGAGAGCCAAGCAAAAATTATTATTTTTAATACTGACAAAAGATACCCGAAAACATTACACTCACTATATTGCCCTTTCACTTTCTCACTGTACGATGACACTCCCGGGACAACTTTGGGTGCAAAAGTCGTCCTCAGTGGCATAGAGCAGGTAGCTCGTTCTGGATTCCTGGCATTGAGTTGGTTGTCACTGGAGCTGGGATCTTTCACTAATGGAAATCCAATAAAGTATTTTGAAGAGGGCCCTGGTTTTTGTTTCCCTAAGCCACTAGCCTCCATTTTTATTTTACACTTAATAAGTTTTATTCCCTTGAAAGGTAATTGTATTAAATTCATATTTGGCATGAACCTTTATCAAAGCAATATTGATTTTTAGGAAAAAATTATGTTTTTCCAATCAGTATTTTTTTAATGGCAGCCATTACATTTTTATTCAAATATTAAGACTCAAATATCTTAAGACCGTTACATTTTAATCAAAATTTTAACTGGCACAAAAAGTTGACAAATTTAATTATCCAACCAATAATACCAAGTTTGTAAAGATTTTACAATAAATAATAATGGAGCTATTTTTGTTTTTTGTTTTTATTAAAATTACCTAAATTTGCATTAATACGAGGGCTATTCAGAAAGTAAGGAACATTTTCGTCTTACGCCGTTGTACGAGCGCGTATCGAATATATTAGGGTATGAGAGTGCTCGGGGCCACAGTGGCTATCCAGCCGTGACACTTGGAGCATCGTCGCGCCGCCCGTTTTCTTTCTATTTAAATTCAAAATGGCCGCTTCGGTAAAAAGTCCCGCCAGTTGTGAAGTGCGATCGGTAACACGGTTTTTGTTGTCAAAAAACTTAAAACCGATAAAGATTTATCAAAAAGTGTGTGGAAGTATGGGAACAATGTCTTGAATGAAACTTCTGTGCGTAAGGTGTGTATTCAGTTTACAAATGACCGAACTAATGTTCTTGATGAGCAGTGGAGTGGACGACCTAGCATTGTGACTGACGAACCGGTCACTAAAGTTGACGAGAAGATCCGTGAAAACCGCTGCTCCACCATAACGAAGCTTTCGTTATCTTTTCCTCAAGTTTCACGGACTTTGCTGTGTTGAAATTGAAAGAATAAAAATCGATAAATCTCCATCTGTTTTTAATTTTTTGTCAACAAAAACCGTGTTACCGATCGCACTTCGCAACTGGCGGGACTTTTTACGGAAGTGGCCATTTTGAATTTAAATATAAAGAAAACGGGCAGCGCGACGATGCTCCAAGTGTAACGGCTCGATAGCCACTGAGGCCCCGAGCACTCTCATACCCTAATATATTCTCGATACTCGTGCGTACAACGGCGTAAGACGAAAACGTTCCTTACTTTCTGAATAGCCCTTGTAATTATAATGCACTATCTTTTTTTTTCTCAGTAAAAATCTCAATAAGTCCATTATATGTTGTCAGATCTTTCCAAACTTAGTATCTTTGATTAGATAGTAATTTAATTTGTGAACTTTTTGTCACAGTTAAGATTTCAATCAAAATTACCGTTTTTTTAGATATTTGAGTTTAAAACTTTCAAATGGCTGCCATTTTGATAACACACACTGGAAAATATTTTCTTAAAAATGGACATTGTTCGTATACACAAAGTAATATGCCAATGAATGTACTTAATATAAGAACTGTTATATAGATAAAAATTATTTTGTGTAAAAAATAAAATGGCGGCAAGCGGCTTAACAAAACATTTGATTAAATATGTTTATGTATATTTTGTACTTTGTTTTTGTACACATCTCATAAAATCATGGAACTTTTTTCTGACTTATTGTATATCATCGAATAAATTACATTTGAGTTGAGTAGAACTGAACACTGACCATGTTTGCAGTTTCCGGTCGCGCTCGTCGTCGGTGTTGTCGGACAGATCTGTGCTCCAGTCACCGAACTCTGACCGGCCCCGTCAGTTCCTCCCATCGGCCCCGCCCCGCCAGCGGCCGTGGTCAAACTTGCCGCCGGGGCCATTACGGATCGACCACCACCAAAGCCCCGCCGCCCTGCCAGTGGAGAACTTGGCGGAGACGTCTGCCACGCCGCACCCGTCTGCCTCGCCGCACCCAGCCTCCAGAGGTGCGTGTGGTTAAAACTCGTAAATACATTTTTATTTGTGAATTAGTACTTTAGTTTCATGGAGTGGCTCTCATAGTTAATCCTACTTGAACTCCATTCAAGTAGTTTTAAATACTTAAAATTCAAGGAGTGCCAGTTGACTGTTGAAATGTGAATGAAAAGCAGAAAAAGGTTTGTGTGTATATCGAGGATAACCTTAGAGCTATTAACCCATTGGCCTTGTATCACGCAACCGTTCCGTGACAGCTGTTGTGGTCCCAAACTTCATATCACGGAACGCTTCCGTGATGATATCAACACATAAACAATGTTAACTCTAACGTTCTATTTCTGATAATAAAGCCATATTTTGATGTAAAACTATTACCAGAAGGTCCGGGTAACTTCTAATAATACTAGTAAGTTCTAATTCTATTAAATATTATTATTCACTATATAATTACGTTCCTTTATCTTGTTGTATGGATTAGAGCTAAAAATACATCGACATGGGTACCGATAATTTTGTTTATACTTCTTTGACTGTTTCTTTTCTTCAGTCTTTGTCACTGTCAGCTGTGGGTTGTGTTGTCGGTAGTTAATTAGGGTGGCTACTAACTGGTCAACTTTGCATCTGGTCAACGATTTTAAATAAATTGAATAATATTAAAGTTTAGACTGGTCATCGCCCCTACTCCGAAGACCACTACCCCTCTCCCGCCATGCGGACTATAAAGCGCATACTTTATTATCAGCGGCGACCCTGGTGGAGACTTCCGCAAGCTGGACAGTCACATTGTCTTGGACAGAACGTCGTTCGACACTTAATTCATTTTGCCACAGGTGCATCCGCGCTGCAAGTTGGAGATTTTTATTGTTATGAGAAGCATCTGCTTCTTAAACTTTTCAATGTTTTTAGTATATATAGTTAGATGATCTATGAAAACTAGAGGTCTTATCTTCAATTAATCCTGACATTCTTCAAATGATCTTGAATTGGTTGGAGTGTGTATGTCTGCTCAAGCTGATCGGATTCAATTAATAGATAATTTATTCAATACTTTTACTTTCATTTGCTATTTATGTATAATTTATAAAGTTATTTATATCAGCAGTTTAAATTGCTATCAGCGTAGTTTTGTGTCCAAAAACTAAATAAATTACCTCAATAAAACATTATTTAGACCCCCTCCCCCCCCCCCCCCGCCCAAAAAAAAAAACAAAAAAAATTCTTTTGTCGAAGCTATACTAGTTTCTTAGCCATAACAAATAAATTCCATTAGCAGTAATAGTCCAGTTTAAAAAAAGTACAGTTTTATTTCAGTTAGTAAACAAATTAAATTAAGAGACTAGCATTGGTATATTTGCTGTTAATATCATGAAAAAATGAATAATAGGCACCTTGTTAATTTAAAGTTATAAATTAGGCTAACAGTTTAAAAGTTTTTTTTATTTACGCGTGAAATGATTGTATACTGTTCTCTTTTAAATTTTGTGTTTATAGTCTTCTTAAATAGCCCTACTTCACAAATTTTACTAAAAAGCAGATCATATTTAAACTAATTTATTAAATTTTAACTAAAACAAACTGTAATCGACCCTTGTTTTATATATGCATACAATTTTGTTAAAAATCTGTGTGTTTTGAATTAAATAATCGCTATGATGTCACAACCATACTAATATTATATGTTGTAGTTAACTAATTAAGGTAAGTTATTTTGTTGTTATTTGAACCTAATTTATCAATCGAGTCAGGTCCGACCTGTTTATCCTGTGGCTGGTTAGACCAGTATATTGTTGAAGTTGAAAAGTTTAAGTTTTGTACAAGTAAACAAATCAATCATTTATTTGTTTATTTAAACTTTATGAATTTTTGACAACATATGGAAATGCAGAGGTATCTATATATAAATAGGCAAGCATGTTTTGTTTCCTCCTTTTTTCCCAGCTTATGTGTGTGCATCGTAGGAGAAATCCGCGCTTACCGTTATAAATCTATACTGCAGTCCTGTAGATGAGTATAATCCCATTCTAATTCACATCGAACTCCAGGGTTACGCCCCACAGGCATTCAAAGTTCCAATGTTAATCTTATGGAGGAAGGAGAGAATTTATTTAATCATTAGACAGCTGTTGTAAAAACAACTGCTAGAAAAACGGGAAAAACACATGTTTCAGTTATAAAATGTTTTTAAACTTCTTGAATCGTGATCACTGGAATTTCGGTTGAAATTTGATCAGGAGGCGATCTCTAGTTCTCTTTAGTATCCGATTCGCTGCAATCTTTTGTTATTTTTTATGTTTCTCGTTATTTTTGTTTGATTACACTGTTGCGACTAAGCAAGTAACATTACTCAGTGGGTTGGGTTTTGTTTGGGAGGAGAAGTGTGTAGGGAAACAGTCCTTCTGACAATTTTTAGTATCTCAAAATGGTAACTTTCTTTGCCACCCTCGTGGTTTGAACTAATATTGGTAATCTTCACTTTATTGTTGTAAATAATAGAGATCTCGTGTATTAGCAAACCAAAATTTCTGGTTTAAGGTAAATTAAACAGATATTTTTAAAAATTTTTATTTTCTTATAGAGGCGTTTACATCCTTTCATATTTGCTGATCATATTTTGGACGTGTCGATATTTAATTGATTTTTAATTTTTTAACACTTACCTTCATTTTTTTATTTTTAACGCTCAATCCTTATAAATTTTGTAAATTTGCACTGTATGACTACATTCAAAAACTATTGGGTATAATCTTTCTAAATATTGTATCATAACTATTGTGGTACTGCTCATCAGCTAGTAAAATTTAGCGAAAACATTAGTGTGTGCATATAATGGTGACAGTTAAGCACATACCCCCCTAGTCCAAATAAATTATGTCTAACCCAAGGATGCACAGTAAAGTAAATAAATTGCTGTCCTTAAAGAGTACACTTATGTTTTATCGCTGTTAAAACCTACGAACAATTTATTGCCGCTTTTGTCTTAATTGGCACTGATATTGTTAAATGGCTTTCTTCATTTAAACTTCTTCAGACTCGCAGCTTTAGAAATGCCCAAGCGGTTAAAACAAGATAAATAAAAAAATTCTGTAGTTTCTAAGCAATATTGTTCAAAACATTGAAAGGCTGTGCTATTTTTATGATGTCAAATACAACAAATAACTGGATAGTAATAAATATAAACTAATCTACTGTGGAAATTAGCTTTCCAGGAGAGTACAATACTACACGTATCTTTTTTAGATTTAGATTCGATCAGGCCATCGACCAACTATACTCCTTTTTGGGAGTTAGAAAATCAATAAAGACCATGCGCATTACAAATGGAATTTAGTAATCACAAAGTGTGCAATATAAAGATGTAATACCAAGTTTCATCCAAAAATATTGGTTAATAAGTGAAATATTAACATTTTCGCGGCGGCATGGGAGCGATCGCTCCCACGCGGAACCCTAATGCCATCCTAATGGGTGCGATCGCTCCCAAGCTTTACTGCTTTACAATATAATTTATTTTTAAGCCAGGATCTGAGCTAGAAATCTGAAGCTTTGCACAGCACTGCTCAATAGTACAATGTATTTTGGGACCACGTGGGTTTATACTGGGCAGTGCTGCTGCTACGGTGGGTTTTACAATTTTTACATTCAGGATGGTGGATGAGGGTTGAGCAAAAACCTCGCCGCCGCGAACGTGTTAACACATCCTTATTCTCCATAAGATAAACATTGGAGCTTCAAAATAGCCTACAATGTACTGTCTTTAGACTTTTTAATATCTCAGTAACCAATGAAGATAGAGCAAAGCTTCAAAATACTAAATTGTGTGTTTTTTTTAGCTAAATCCAATAGTCAACACAAAAATTTAAAATTTTTTTAAATTACATTTTAAAAATGCAAAAAAAAAAACATTTTTGGGGTGCAAAACCCCCCAAAACTACCCCTTCCGGTAGGTCGATATGTCTGGTTTACGAACTCATCCGAATAAATGTAGGATTACACATCTCTACCAAATTTGGTGTCGATCGGACCTTTTTTACGAGAGTTATCGTGCCTAGGGACACATACATATATATATATATATATATATATATATATATATATATATATATATATATATATATATATATATAAATTTTAATGACTATTATTTTTGGTCTCTGGGTACCTAAAAACAAAAAAGTAACATGGTCCCGGGCTTAGGTCTTACCATGAGACATACGGTAATAGCTTATTTCCTATGGGAAATTCGCTAAAATCAAGTTACAGTTATAAATTTTAATAAATATAGTAGCAGATGATTCATAACACACTCTGACCTGCAGCACGGTTGCCTCAATCAAGATCTTAAGAAATCAAGAGGTAGCTCATCGACTTTCTGTCCAGTAAAAGGTGGTAGTAACTTATGGAGGTCTCCGCCAGGGTCGTCTGATGGTCGGACTATATGCGCTTTATTGCCACGCAGCGTGGTGCGAGAGAGGTAGCGGATGTTGGAGTTGGGGAGTTGACCAGTTCAAACATTGACTAGTCGAAACTTTAATATTATTTTACTCTGTTTATATAAAATTGTTGCCCAGATGCAACGTTGACTGGTTGGACAGTTGGTGGCCCCCCAATAAATTAACCAACCGCTATCAGTAGTGTAGTGTTTTGTAAAGAGTGATATTAGGCCTAGTTTATGATTTTGTACGAACATAGTGGATAAAACCCGGAAGTTTTTTTTAAGCTAATGAATATTATTAGTAATAAAATAAAAGAACACTTGTATTACAAAGCTATAGTTTTAGAGTTTTTCATTCATTATTTCTAGTATCAGTAATTCAAAATAATGCAGTCCGAATGTTAGTACAATAATGCCAATGAACCATGTTAACATTACATGTTACATGTGAAATGTAAGTAACCATGTTACATTTTAGCAAAATGTAATGTTTTACTAAAAAGGCTATAAGAATTTTAATTTTTAAGAATATTAATTATAAAGCGTGTTTATGTAGAAAACAAAATTTTCTACCTTTCTATTGCGAATAGTAAATATATATATTACATTTTTTAAGATCATAAAATAACCTTACTTCCAAAAAATATTTTAATTTTTTGTAACAGTTTATATATTTTTAATATTTAACAACTTCTATATACATATATATTTTATTGATGATTTAATACACTTTAGGAAAAATTTAATTTTTTATTTTCCCAATAAGAAACAAACTCACCATCTTGTACGAAATTAAATTCTTTCATCATATTAAAAAATACAACCTTATTAAATATTACATAAGATTAGGAACTGGTCTGCTAATAATTATGAGTCTGCTAATGATTTGATCAGAGAACGAGGAGGTGGACGTGACGGGCGTGGACGAGACCGATGCTGCATACCGCCCGCTGCCCCGGCCACCGCGCAGCTCTGGTGAGTAGAAGGTCGGATTTGTTTTTAAGTAGGCCTATCGTTCAGAATATTCGGATTTTTGTCCTCGATTTTTTTATTAGTAAAAGTGATACTCATATCTGACCCATCAGTAGCCACTTTATGCAAGCACTTCATATTCCACTATCGTGATTAATGAAAAGTACATACCGATTGTAAAAATATTAAAGATGTTTGTAGAAAACTTCTGAATTTTTAATTTGCCTCGGTCAACCCGGCGGCTTGTATAACCATAACTCGGATGATCGGACTTTTAATTATTGCACCATGTTGATTTATCGGTACAATAATTTATCGGAAACCCAGCTTATTTGTAAATAATCTTAGATTATTTTATTTATTTTTTTATTTATTTATTTATTGGTCCACGGCTTGACTACAAATGTTGTTCCAGGTGAACGAGTTAACGCGCTTGTGCATAGTCTGCTGCTCAGCTCACGCTCAGGCGAGCGATTGGCGTCGGACGGGACCAGCACAGAGGTGAACAGCAACAGTGGAGTTGGAACTGAGGACTCAGAGAACGAGGAGGTGGACGTGACGGGCTTGGACGAGACGGATGTTGCATATCGCCCGCTGGCCCGGTCACCGCGCAGCTCGGGTGAGTAGAAGGTCGGATTTGCATTAAGAAACAAATTTTGAAATTTTTATAAAACTAAAGATCACCCACAGGTCAAAATTCAACTGAAGGTAAGTTTAATCAGCTGTTAAATTACAATTCACATTAAAGATCTTGTAATAAAAGTAGAAAAATTATTCTAAAATAAAATTTTACTCTTTTATTATTTTTATTCAACTATCCTCTTGATGAATGTTTTCCCATACACACCCCTACACTGCCCCTTCGTTGTCACCCACACATTCTCATGGCTCCACATTTACATCCTAATTCTTTTACTTGCATGTGTTGTTGAATTCAATCAAAATTCTCTCTACTTTTGAAATAACACTTCAATGTAGAAATATTTTTTCATATTTCCTTTTATATTAACCTCATAAAAAATTTATACTTGGTAGCGGTACCGAGAACTGAAAACCGATCCTCTAAAAGAATCGGTACCAGTACCGACTTTGAAATTTTGGTACCAACACATCAATAGTGAAAACAATACAACCAATTTAGTTGGCAAATTTGCAATTTTAATCAAAAACTAAAACTAAAAGATAAAAAGTTTGACTATTGCATTTTTGTAGGGATTTATTAGGGATGGACGGGAATGGATTTTTAGTTCGGGACGGGACGGGAATTTTTATTTCCCATCCAATTTAGGGACGGGATCGGGACGGTATTGCTCTTCTCGACGCTATCGGGAAATATTCGTTTTGATTTTTATCTGAGTGTCGTATACAGACAAATTAATGTTAAATATCAACTAGTTCTCCTTCCAACTTGTTCCACTTGTTTTTGTTTAAGTTACAATGAATGTCCTTTTGTTGAAAAAATTCAAATATATAGTTTTGATATTTTAAGGATGCAATAAGATCATGGGAAAGTATAAATTTTATTGTAACCAAATAAATTTAAGTTGAATCACTAAACACACATAAAGGAAAAATGTTGCCCATGTCTTATTTAATACAAGTTTTGTTTAATGAAATATTAAACGTTTGGTACGAAGAATGAAAATAAACATTATGTACGGTGCCGGTACAAAAAAAAAAAAAAAAAAAAAAAAAAAAATTGATTAAAACAATTGGAAAAATTGTAAATAAAACAATACTATATTACAATAAATAAGGCCTGCTCAGATAAAAAAGCTCAAAAAAAACACAAATTTAAATTAGAATGAATATTAACACTCAGAAAAGAAGTTGTTCAACAAGCCAATGCCATTTATAAACCTAAGAAATATTTTGCCATTTTTTAAATATATTCATTGATTTTACTGAGACAGTTTCTTCCTTGAAGAATATAAATAAGAAAATTGAACTAAGAAATAATAAACTATTATACATTATACTTTTATTGTTATTTAAATGAATACATTTAACTATTTTTTGCTACATCAGAAAAAAAATTAAGGAGTGTATGAAATTATAACAATGTAAGTTTAAAGCTATAAACCCTAAAATTTAATTAATATAAGCCATAGCTAAGCCGTGTTTTTCTCGTTAGCGAGATTGTCGGCCGCGATCGCCGTCCTCGTTAGCGAGATTGTCGGCCGCGATCGCCGTCCTCGTTAGCGAGATCGTCGGCCGCGATCGCCGTCCTCGTTAGCGAGATCGTCGGCCGCGATCGCCGACCTCGTTAGCGAGATCGTCGGCCGCGATCGCCGTCCTCGTTAGCGAGATCGTCGGCCGCGATTGCCGTCCTCGTTAGCGAGATCGTCGGCCGCGATCGCCGTCCTCGTTAGAGAGATCGTCGGCCGCGTTTGTCGACCTCGTTAGCGAGATCGTCGGCCGCGATCGCCGTCCACGTTAGCGAGATCGTCGACCGCGATCGCCGTCCTCGTTAGCGAGATCGTCGGCCGCGATCGCCGTCCTCGTTAACGAGATCGTCGGCCGCGATCGCCGTCCTCGTTAGCGAGATTGTCGGCCGCAAACGCCGTCCTCGTTAGCGAGATCGTCGGCCGCAATCGCCGTCCTCGTTTGCGAGATCGTCGGCCGGAATCGCCGTCCTCGTTAGCGAGATCGTCGGCCGCAATCGCCGTCTTCGTCAGCGAGATCGTCGGCCGCGATCGCCGGCCGCCGTTTGGCAGTTCCCGTCCCGATAAAAATTCCCGAGTATAAAAAAAATCCCGCCCGATGATCGGGACGAAAATTTCCCGAAAATTTTCCCGAAATTTCGGGACCCGTCCATCCCTAGAATTTATAAAATATGTGGGAGTGTATAGTAAAATCCAACCATTTAAAGAAGTTTAGAAACAACCTCAAATTATAGCTTACCAAATGCTTTGTTATTCCGTGTCTAATTTTTTAAAGAATTACTATTAAGTGTTATAGAAATGCATTTTGTTAAGATAATTATTTTTAGTTTTAATTCAGTAGAATAATAATTCTATTATATTTATAAAAAAATAAGGACTGATGTAGTATTTTTTAGTTCAATATTGAAAACAACATAGTAATAACTTTAATTCACCTATTTAGGTTGAATCATAGGACGAACAACTTTAATTAAAGATTTATTCAATTTGTGAAAATCAGACAAAAAAATTAGCTATAATTTGTTTTTGTACAAAAATTAGATCAGAAACCAAATATAATGTAGTAGGGGACTGATAAGGACATAAATCAGCTAAGCGATCACCTGCCAGCCAGATGCCAAACAATAGATCTCTTATCGGCAGGTGTTCAGCATTCCATCTACCGTCTCATATTACAACATACATTGTTAAATTCCTACAAGACCTTTCCTTTATAATTGATTTTTGTTTAACTTTTACCAAGGACCGACATGTGTTATCCTTGTCAAAAACTGATAAAACCGACAACCGACTTTAACAACCGAACTGTTCGACCTGTGCGGACGCGACTTAGCAGGCCTCACTGCTAATGCCAACACAGCTATTGTATTTTTCAAAAGTTATTTGAATCAGTATTAAATGATTGTCTTGAAGCAATCCAAAGTAAAATTATAATTGATTAATTGTTTGAAAGTTTTTCCAATGTTTTGAATATGTACTGTACAAATGAATAAATTTATAAATCAGTAGCTATGTTGACTCACCACCACTAACAATCCATGCAGATGCATGGATCTCCGTCTTGTCTCCAGTCATCAGTCGAGTCCGGTCAAAGTCCAATCTGTCTGCTTCCACAGTTAGAAGTATTTCATTATCTTGACATCTGTCTTTTGTTTTAAGATAATATATCATACTTGCAGTAAATATATTTTAGAAATCAAGGAAATTGGTATTAAGTTCAATAAAAAACATTTTAGTGATAATATATTTTCATTTACGAACTACTCGACTCGATTTTAATGAGTAGTCTCAAGTACTCGCTCAAGCAGTAAAAATAAAAGAGAACTTCACAAGCTTGCAAAAATGTCGAATGATGTTAACTTTTTGCAATACGTAAAAAGATATAAAAAGATTTTTAAACGTGTCTGTAGCGCGGCGAAAAGATTGTCTAATAACAAATTCTTGAGAATGCTGAAATCAAGAGTAAAGCTGTATGGCAGGTAGTAAATTCTAAACTTGGTATACTAAAGAATAAAAAAGTAGGGTTGGATAAAATCATTTTTGGTAAAAAAGAAATAACTGATGGAAATGAAATAGCTTCCAAATTTAATGAAATGTTTGTTAATGTAGGAGAGGAGGCAAACACATTACTAGAGATAGAGACTGCAAAAAAGTTTTTGTGTAAAACAAAAGTACAGAGTAGTGGTTTTGAATTCACAAGTGTATCCCCGCAAAAGATAAAGAAAATAATAAACAGCTTAAAAAATAAAAAATCCGTCGGCTGGGATGAAATTCCTGTTCAGGTCTTGAAAAGAACTGCAGATTATATTTCACAGCCTCTGAGTTTGATAATTAATCAATGTTTTCTGGATGGAAAATTTCCAGATCATCTCAAATATGCAAATGTAATACCTGTTTATAAAAAAAATTGTAAAGAAAACCCTGATAATTATAGACCTATATCAATTTTAACTAGCTTATCTAAAGTATTTGAAAAAACTGCTCTTGACCAACTAAATTTATTCTTGAACGATAACAAAATTATTTGTAACAATCAATATGGGTTTCAATCTGGAAAATCGACTGTAGATGCAGCCGTAGATTTATTAAAACACATTACAGGGGCTCTTGATAGGTCACATAGTACTGCTGGTGTTTTTTGTGACCTGTCAAAAGCCTTTGACTCAGTAAATCATGACATATTAATTGAAAAATTGAGGTTTTATGGGATTCATGGAAAAATATTAGATTGGTTTAGATCTTATATAACTAATAGAAAACAGAGAGTTCTAATTAAAAAGACTGATGGAGTGTACATGTCAAGTTGGGTTAACATTAAAAGGGGAGTTCCACAAGGTTCACTTTTAGGGCCATTACTGTTTATTTTATATATTAATGACTTGCCAATGAATATTCATAACGCCGATGTATTTTTATATGCAGATGACTCCACTATATTGTTGAAATGCACAAATAATTTAGAGCTAATGAAAGCAATAAAAAACATTTTACCAGAAATAAAACAGTGGTTTGATGTAAATGGACTGAAATTGAACAGCTCAAAAACGGAAATAATAAAATTTCAAACACAACAGTGTAAAATTTTATTTGACAGTGAAATAACTTTTGACGGTAATATAATCAACTTTAATGAGATTGTTAAGTTTTTGGGAATATCTTTTGACCGTAACCTTACATGGAAACCTCTTATAGATAAATTAAGTAGTAGACTCAGCTCTTGTTGTTTCCAAATGTACATTCTAAGAGAAAGTGTAGATTTGAATATTAGATTAATAGTGTATCATGCTTGTTTTGGTTCTTTGCTAAATTATGGTCTTGAGCTATGGGGAAACTCCACAGAGATAACTAAAATCTTTAAACTACAAAAAAAATATATTAGAACTATGTTGTTTATGAATAGCAACCAGTCCTGTAAATCAGTATTTACGAATCTAAATATCTTGACACTTCCATCATTGTACATATTTAAATGTTTAGTTTTTGTTCACAAACAGTTAGATTTTTTTTATAACGATCAGCATAATCATGATTATAATACTCGATTTAGGAATCAACTGCAGTATCCCATACACAGACTCAAACTACTAGAAACTACTCCTCACTACATAGGTAAACGATTTTACAATAAGCTGCCAGTCAATATAAAATCACTAAACATGATTCAATTTAAAAAAGTTGTTAAAGATTTATTAATATCAAAAGAGTACTATAATGTAAATGAATTTTTGGTTGACAGTTTTTAATATACAGTAATTTGATTTAATTTAATTTATTTTATTTTATTTTATTGAGTTTAGTTTAATTCCAACAAATTTGTTGGAAGCAAAAATTTAAGGAAGTAAAAGGCTTTGTCTTTGTCATTTAATTGCATTTTATATTAGTTAGTTTTTAGTTATAACATTGACTAGACACCTGTTCACCTACAAGTTAATATATTGTAATCACTGTGAATGTTAATGTGTCAATAAAATCTTGAATCTTGAATCTTGAATCTTAAGCTTCGAGTATCAAAAAATATTTGACAGATACTAGTAAACTTGAATACCTGCCCACCCCTATCAATGGGGCAGTTACAATCCTTTCTTATAATACTTTATAATATTATTACATTCAAAATGTGAATTTCATAAAAGAAATAATAATGTCCAATAAATTTAAATGCTCCAATGAAGAAAACTTGCATATTCTACCAGCTTATTTTGAAATTAAAGAATTTACTACCATAGAGAATCAAATAGAAGTTTTCAAACAAGATCCTTTAAAGTTATTTCAAATTCATCTTAAGGTTTTTGACTAATAATATTAAAAATAAAATAGAAATAATACAACAATTTAAATGACAAATTATTTCCTTATTATCCTAATTGACTTTTACATTTTTAATCGATGAATTTAAGTTATTTTTTAAGTTTTCAATAAGATCTTAGCCTCCCCACGTAAACAGGATTTTCTAAAATAACAGAATGTACATGAAAAACATTTTCTTATATTCTAGTTAAGTGAATAAGAAGGGAGAGTCAGCAAGCGACAGAACTTGATAAAAACTAAACTGACAGTTGACTGATGTGACCTTTGTCCCACACTGCTAGTTTTGTCTTTTGTTAGTGGTCAAGTGAATGTCAGGCATATAATATTATACAATGAATTTCCTTCAAAAATAAAATAGCAGACCACACAATCAAGTAAAGTGGAAAGTTAGAATTCATGAAGCTTATTTTTATTGAAATATGTTTTTAGCTGTTAAATGCAGGTTAGTTTCACTCAGGTAATAACCACTATGGTAAAATATCACAAACCCGACCCATTGTGGACTAAGGCATCATCAAGATTTGACATTCGCTTGTTAGATGTTCAGCACATGTATTACCGGCTCTCAATCATTATCAGCTGATCGGGCCGCAAAAAAATCAGTCTTTAGTGGTCAAACTGTTAAACACCACAGTAGAAAATTTTAATTTCAACTGTCAATAATGTTCATAACTCAGAAAAGCAGTTGTGTCTGTGTCGGAATAGTGTTTAAATACCAAATTATTAAAGTTGATTAAAAAAGTGCTGCAATAAAGATTTCCAATAGAGATTAGTGATTCACATGGCATACAATCGAACATTGTAGGCACCTTTGGGAGTATTGAATTTTCAGAATTTGAGTTTGTGCGGATTTCCTTGATTTTAGAATTTTATTGATGGGCCGATTCCGATTCTCAATTCCACAATACCCTCGATAATAGGGGTCTTTGTATTTAAAGCTGATTCCAGCCTAATATGTTCAAAAGCGTATGGTTTTGTGATATTTCCCTAATATAATGTTGAAAGAGCAAGATCTTAGCCTTTTAAAACCAATTATTATCACCAGACCAGAACATCTTAACTCCGACCTTCATTAACTCCGACACTATTCTTTTGCCACGATTGTAAATTTATGAATAAAGAAGTTTTGAATTTGAATTCGTTATCACAAAACTAAGTTATTCAAGAAGTCATGAGTAGTTTGCCTTGATGTTACAGTAATTTTCATAAACATGTGCATATGAATATATTAAATGTCATTTGTGTTGTGTTTTATTTCAAACTCAATCCAATTTAATTATTAAGTCAAATATTTTATCCAGGCTACTTCTAACTTTTGTCATGGTGACGACGTGATGTAATGTCTAAAACGAAACAACGACCAAAGGAATGGAGTAGATGAAGTCGGATCATAAACTAAACGAGAAATAGTCACAACACCCAGCCACTTAGGTTAAGTATTTACCATTCAACTGAGCAGTTGTCAAAGCGTCTCTGAAATCTCTCGCTTTGAGCGCTAGCAGTAAAGAAACAAGTGTTTCTAGCTCGGCCAATAATGGCAACTCTAGATGCGCTAGTTTTTATCCCACCCGCTTGGATCGTGTTAGTGTAGTAGTAATCAGTTGACATAACAACCGACTTGGAGCGCCAGTAGCTGTGGGACAATTCATTATTCGTAGTTTCATCACTTAATATAAGATTCAGTCTAATGAAGATTAAGGTTTTGTTTAACAACGAATTTATAAAGGCATTGGATGATGCATCGCGATTGGAACGATTGTTGTATTGTTGTTTGTATTTATTTGTTCTGATCTAGTGTTAGTAAACCGGCCCATTCTCTCATTTCTTTGCATTTTCCATCTAAATAATCACGACTTTTGATTTGTTTTGTGTTGGAAGTATAATTTGTGTATTGTGAGCTATGACATCATTGATGTACTTGTATTTTTTTCACATTTAATATTTGTATTATTATTTTCTGTTCTTTTAAGATTATAAATTAAAAACAGATTTTCATAATCTCTTGGATTTTTTATCTATAATAGGCCTAAAATTTTAATGTTTAAAAAAATTCTTACTAAGTTAATACAATTGTCTTTTCAGTTTTCGCATAGGCCTATAATTTTTTTTATATTTAGGATAATAAATATATTTCAGTAATAATTTTTATTCTTGTGATCCCCCCACAATATTAAGCTATCATTGGAATCGGTATCGAATGCAGAATCGAGAATCGAGATCCAAATTTTCCATCACTAATTTACTTAATTTATTTCAATGTTGGAAGTACAGAATGTCTACTGACCGAAAAATCCTGGAAAACCAGGTGTCGTCCCCAAATTTCTTATTGCCTTTTGAAATGTTTGGGAACCGTCCCTAAATTTTCAGGAAATTGGCTAATGTTCTGCAATTTTTTTACTTTACTTTTTTATAGCACGTGATGCACTCCATTTAGTTTTTTGGGCAAAACTATAAAATAAAAAATATTTCATTAATTTAAATGTTGATGAAATTTTTATTTTTTTGTAACATTTTTCTACAGGGTTGAAAAAATTTAATCTATCAATATGTTATTCAAATAAAATTAATTCAAATTCATTTATTTTCTACAAAAAACAGCATACAGTTATTATTTTAATTGTTCCATTAATTGTTTTTGTTCTTTTCTACAGATACTTAACAATGCATCCTAATATTTTATCAAGTTTGTCAATTTTCATGATGACTTAAAATTTCACGTTATGTGTAGGTTTTTATATATACTATGAATTATACTCTCTTAAAATGCTAAAAACAAAGCTCTAATTTACTTCCTTGATTTTCAGTTGGGGACACTTAAAATTTTTGGAGGAAACCCTTATAAATTTGAAAGCCTTATAAATTTTCTTAAATGTATGGGAATTGTCTTGGAATTTTTAGTTTCTAGTTCAGTAGACAAGCTGTACAAGGGAAGTGTTGGAAGTGTTGCTATGATTGTTAACATGTTATTGCTATGTTAACAAGCCTTTCTTTGATAAATCACTCCACACCTTAGTTTGCTACCAGTTCAATTCCCGATAATGTATTATGGGTATTTATTGTTTCCGTAGAGAGCGCTACACGCAGATCCTCAGAAGCCTCCGTGTCACAGCTGCGGTCACAGTTCCACCGGTTGCAGAGTGTCTACGAGAACCGAAGCAACGCCTACTCCTCCCATGCACACGTGAGTGACAATCTGGAGTCATGAAGAAAACTGACACATGCTTTATCCCAACAATAGAGAAAAGATGTTCAAAGCCTCCAAGCAGCAATAGTTCAGGCTGTAGTGATGGATGGCTACCAGCTTGCTCAGCTTCTTGCTCAGCTTGCTCAGCTCACGCACACCAGTGACTTTTTTAACCAAAAATTTTTTCTGCAATCTCTTGACATAGTTAAAATACAACAATAATTAAAAATACAGAATTATTTATTTTTGGATTGGTTGTAAGGGTGACAAGTAAGCTTTATTTCAAGTTGACAGTTTTTTATATATAAAAAAATTAACACTGAAAGCTTACTGTGCACTTTGCTGTGTAGCAAATTTTGAATGCTCATTTTCTCGAAGATGCGGGTTGTGTCATTTTATTTTACTTTACTTTTTTTGCTTAATATGCCCTAAAATTTAATCAAAATTGTTGGAGCTGTTTTTGAGAAATTTTGATTTTTTATGGTTTTTAAGGTTTTTGGGGGTAAAATACCCTCAAAAGTAAAAAATTTAACAAACAAATTTAAACACCTGGAACTATTGTTGATTGGTATCTACATACAGTAGACTCCTCCAGTACTTAACTGGCCACCTCTTAACCAGCCTTCACTTCAACCGGCCTACCTTGTCACTGAAGATGGGCGGGTCTCAAAATTTTTGATATTTTTGGGAAATTTTAAATCCAGTTATTTGAGACAGGATTTTATTTTGCTCAACAGTTTTTTGTATGGGAATTTTTGTTGATAGTGTTAAAAAAACGGTAGGCCTATAAATAATCTACGAATTGCTAGGCCTATTTTACTTGCAAGTTAATACCAGAATACATGATTTTGAAGCAAAGTGAAGTGTTTTTATTTTCCCCATTTGTACTTTTAGTCCCAAATTTTTATGTAATTAGAAAATTGTTTTTTTAAAGTTTTTATTGATGATTATAAAAAAAATTCTCTATTATGTCCAGCTTGGTCAGAATTTGATTTTAGAGTAGAGCAAGCTATTGTTCACATATTAAGCACTTATGGTTGCCTATAGGAAAAAAAATTGAGGTTGTTATCTTTTTAATGGTTTGTTACTCTTCATAAGTTAATAAAACTTTGATGAAATCTTGCAAGTTGTGCAAAATTCTTTCAAGAGTAATAAGCTTTCTGTATGAATACTTATTATTTGGAACTTAATTTTTTTTTATATAAAGACGTTGGCGGACCTCTTTTTGCCTTACTTTTTCCTGTCCACATAGACCATTGATCTGTGCGTGAATCGTATTAGACAAAGTAAGAGAGTGAGCCGCTACAGTACAAGGTGTAAGGTACTGATAAGTCACTGGTAGAACGCGGACTCGAACCCACGACGTTGCTGCCATGGTTTCGAAGTCCGGCGCACTAACCACTACACAACTGACTCACCCAAGTTAACATCACCGTGCAAATCATTAATACTTTTTGGAACAGGTCCTTCTTTTGTATACACCAGGTACAATCGTTTAGTAAACTACAACAGCCATTGCAGGTGTTCAGCCCGGAGACGCAGGCGGCAGAGCGTCGTCTGCTCACGCGGCTCAACGAGATCTTGGAGCGGCCACTGCCGGAGCCAAGGAGTCGTCGGTTCTTCGTGTCGCGGCGGTCGGCCTTCCAGCCTCGGCCGCAGAGCAGCCCCGCGCCCGCCAGTAGTGCCACCCCGGCCCCCGCCTGCACCGGGTCTCACATTACGACGTCGGAGGCCATCGGCGGCGTGCGCTACGGCATCCAGCTGCTCAGCCGGCACATTGACAACATGCAGCGGCTCTGCAGGTCCGTGTGAGTATCCGACCTGCGACGGCTCCTCTGGACTGTACACTAGACCACGTTCTTATCTCAGACCCCCCATCTTGAAGGCCTTAATAAATTCAGAAAAATCACTGAAATTTAATTATTTTTAGGGATGGTCGGGTCCCGAAATTTCGGGAAAATTTTCGGGAAATTTTCGTCCCGATCATCGGGGCGGGATTTTTTTTTTACTCGGGAATTTATCGGGACGGGAACTGCCGAACGGCGACCGGCGATCGCGGCCGACGATCTCGTTAACGAGAACGGCGATCGCGGCCGACTATCTCGCTAACGAGGACGGCGATCGCGGCCGACGATCTCTCTAACGATTACGACTGTCGCGGCCTACGATCTCTCCAACGAAGACGGCTGTCGTGGCCTACGATCTCGCTAACGAGGATGGCTATCGCGGGCGACGATCTCGCTAACGAGGACGGCCATCGCGGCGACGATCTCGCTAACGAGGACGGCGATCGCGGCCGACAATCTCACTGACGAGGAAACACGGCTTAGCTATAGCTTATATTTATTAGATTTTAGGGTTTATAGCTTTAAATTTACATTTTTATAATTTTTTCCATCAAACACCTCCTTAATTTTTTTCTGAAGTAGCCAAAAAATAGTTAAATGAATTCATGTAAATAACAATAAAATTATAATAGTTTATAATTCCTCAGTTCAATTTTCTTATTTATATTCTTCAAGTAAGAAAAGTCTCATTAAAATCAATTGAATATAAAAAAGAAATTGGCAAAATATTTCTTAGGGTTATAAATGGCATTGGCTTGTTGAACAACTTCTTTTCTGAGTGTTAATATTTATTCTAATTTCAATTTGTGTTTTTTTGTTCTTTTTTATCTCAGGAGGCCTTATTTATTGTAATATAGTATTGTTTTCTTTACAATTTTTCCAATTGCTTTAATCTATATTTTTTACGTACCAGTACCACACATAATGTTTATTTTTATTCTTCGTACCAAAAATTTAATATTTCATTAAACAAAACTTGTATTAAATAAGACATGGGCGACGTTTTTCCTTAATGTGTGTTTAGTGATTCAACTTAAATTTATTTAATTACAATAAAATTTATACTTTCCCACGATCTTATTGCATCCTACAAATATCAAAACTATATATTTTAATTTTTTCAACAAAAGGACATTCATTGTAACTTATACAAAAACAAGTGGAACAAGTTGGAAGGAGAACTATTAGATATTTAACATTAATTTATCTTTATACAACACTCACATAAAAGTCAATACGAATATTTCCCGATAGCGTTGAGAAGAGCAATCCCGTCCCGATCCCGTCCCGAAATTGGATGGGAAATAAAAATTCCCGGCCCGTCCCGTCCCGAACTAAAAATCCATTCCCGTCCATCCCTAATTATTTTCAGTACTGTAGATCTTAGGTGCTCGAAAGAGATGTTTACGCACAAGCCTGCGGCTTGTGGAAGTAATTTCTCTTGAGTGCAGTGAAGGCATTTTGTGCACGAGTAATTTTTTTTGACTGATTTTCACGACTATGGTTGTACGACCTATGGCTCAACCTGTATAGGTGAATTAATATTATTATTATGTTGTTTTCAATATTGAACTCAAAAATACTACAATGGTCCTTATTTTTTTTATAAATATATAGATTTAGTCTCGAAATAATTATCTAAACAATATGCATTTCTCCCGAACAATAGTTGTTCACAGTCCGGCGGCAGGCGATCTCGCTAACGTGGAAAACACGGCACAAAAGCACAAAAACAAGGCGCGCCGAGGACGATCTATTGTTAAACTTATCTATTGTATGACGTCTGGCAGTAATTTATTCCAAAGGGGTGTTTTTTTGCTCCTAGTACCAATTGCTACTTTCTGAACCAATTGATTTAAAAAAACTAAGAGATGGCTCATTGGATTCATCCAATTCTATCAAATTAAATAAAACGTCAACCAAAGTTTTTTGACTTTCCATTCAAGAACAAAGTAGTAAAGTATTGTTATTGTTATTAAATCATTCTTTAATACAATTACCATTTTTATATAATGTTAAAAACATCTTGTTATAATTGAATATAATTTTTTAATTAAAAACTTAAAACTCAATTAAATATCTTTTTTTTATGAAACATAACAAATACATTTATTAGATTTTGAGGTTCATAACTTTAAATTTATATTGCTTTTTATTAATGTTTTCATCATAACTTTCTTAATTTTTTTTGATATAGCGAAAAATAATTAAATGAATACATAGAAAAAACACAAAAATATTTAGGCCTAAGAGTTCATATTTTCAAAGTTAAATTTTTATGATAATCTCTAAGTAAGAACCTGTCTCAGTAACATTGCAAAACATTTCTTGGGTATATAAATTAGCCTACATTGTTTTGTTGAAAAACTTGATCTGAATGTTAATATTTTCTAACTTAAAATTAGTTGTTGTCCTTTTTTATTTGAGCAGGCCTTAGGCCTATTTTTGTTATATACAGGTTTGTTCTTTTACAATTCTACCATAGTTTTCATCTATATTTTTTATGTACGGTACATAATTTTTATTTTCATTATCCATACCAAATGTTTAATATTTCATTCAACAAACTTGTATAAAATATGACATGGACAACAGTTTTTCTTTATATGTACATTGTTTAGTGATTTGTTTTAAATTTCTTTGGTCACAAGAAAATTTATACTTTCCCTGATCTCATTGTATACCGCAAGTGAAAAATTAGGTATTTTAAATCATTTCAATAAAATTACGTTCATTTTAACTTACAAAAACAAGTGGATCAATTTGGAGACAGAACCAATTGATATTTAACATTAATTTGCCTCTTTACAACACTCAGATAAAAGTAAACGAATATTTCCCGATAGCTTCAAGACAAGCGATCCTGTCCCCGAATATGAACTGGAAATAAATATTCCCATCCCGACCTGTCCTGAACTAAAAAAGCATTCCCCGTCCATCCCTGATAATAGCTAGTATTTCTTAAAAAATGGGACATGGAATTACAAAACATTTCTTAAGCTATAGTTTAAGGGTGTTTCTAAATTTTTTTAAATGCTTGGATTTTAATCTAAACTCCCACATATTTCATTAATTCCTACAAGAATACAATAGTCAAATTTTTATCTTTTAGTTTTTGTTTTTGTTTAAAATTGCAAATTTGCTCACTAAAACAGTTGCAGGGCTTGTAACACGTAATTTTTATTTTTTTATTTTTTTTTTTTGCTCTTGGTTATTTTTTGTTATTTTTTGGAAATTTGGTTATTTTTGGGAATTTTGTTTTTTTTTGGGGGGGGGGGGGCAATCAGGCTTTCATTGATCAATTTGGATGAAGCACGTTAAAACTAAATAAATGTTTAAAAAAAGAAAAAATGGAAAAAAGTAAAAATGAATCAGGGAAGATTTTTTCCCTATTTAAATTTTTTTAAATATTATTATTGCTTTAGTAGGTAGATGATTACTTACCTAGTTCAAAATTGTCCTACAGCATTTTTATTGCTTACATATATTTAACATCCCGATAAAACGCCGTTTTTTTTTTAATTTTTAGCGACATTTAGGGTTTATTCAAGGTTATTTTTTTGTTATTTTTTTTTATTAACCTCTAGAACTGTTACAATCCCTGCAGTTGTATTGCTTTTTAACTACTTCCAGATAAAATATAGAAGGCCAGTTATATAGTAGGATAAACATTTAATATTTATATATTTTCTTGCAATAACTAAATGGTCTTATTTAAAAAGTATAAACGTGTAAAAGGCAGAAAATAGGCATCAGCTTGATTTTAGATGGTAACCTTGAGTTGTTTCAAGTTTACATCTAAAATAAACCAAAAAACCGACAGCTGGTGCCAGAGAAAAACCGAACCCATAAGTTTTTCAACCGACCCATCTCTAGTTTCTATCCAATGTTGTCTACTTAATTTCTGCTTAAACATTGTTATCTTTCCTGGCTAACGCATTCTGTTTTGTTCTGAAGTTTAAACACTGGAGTGCACAAAAACTGTGCGGTTTTTTGTGCACATCTGACTCGTTTATCAAGATCACTTTATCACTTACTTGACCATTGAGCAAAGGCAGGCTGGGTCCAGTTTTTAACCTCCAAAAACCTTTTACTCTTCTTAGGATTCTACCAGCAACCTTTGAATTAGATGAGCTCTTACATCAGTGAGACTCAAACCATGAAGAAGGTTAGATGTGCCATGGATAAAAAAAAGAAAAGTAAAATAAAACCAAGAAAGAAAAAAAACGTAAATATAACTCGTTGTGCACACTAATGCCTAGCCAGTTTAGCCATCGACATCGCAACCAGGGCCACTAACACATCTTCTGTCCTGTGATAGATTTTATGACTATTTGTATCAGCTAAGCCTTCAACTGTGACTGTACAGTATAAGTTGATGACTCAGGCTTTCTGGCTGCCTTTAATGTACAAAAACAATGCAATAAATAATAAGTTAATTGAAGCTTTGTTGCTGTTTTTAGTCCTATATTCTGAAATAGCTTTTTCAGCTTCGAACCATATAAAATGAAAAACAGATCTCAATTACAAACAGTATTTCCCTTGCCACATGAGATTTCCCTTGTCAGTTGTACTGCCGCAAAAATGGAGTTACTATAAAATCAGCAAGCCCATGTGTTGCATTAAAAAGTAGATTTTAATAGAATACAAGCAGTTTTTTTTTTTCTTTTTTTTCTGAGCTAATTTTCTACTCTATTTGACTAGGGCTCCTTTGTAAAAAGGAATAGATTATGTTTCTTTTAGAATGTAATGTTTTTTTTTGTTACTTTTACTTCTTAAGAATCTATTATATGTTTTTTTTTTTTGTTTTTTTTTTTACAAAATAACTAAATGATATAGTATGAAAAAATAAAAGGTTACTCTAGGACCATAGAAAATTTATGAAAGCAAAGTTAGGTTTGGTCCTATCCTTTTCCCATGATTATTGGTGTGCCGGGAGCCACTTTCTCAGATAGATTGGCGTGTAACCGTTTGTGTTTATCCGCAGAGCGCGCTGGAGATTCTGCAACTGCAGCAGATCCGCCGCATGTGGGAGGATCTACAGAGCCAGATCTATGCTCTGCACGGAGCCGTGAGGGAGAGCGGGGCCCCCAGCCCCAGCCCTGGCCCCCGCCGCTACTAGTTCCCCCCGCCACTGCAGCGGCCGGCTCCTCGGAGTTGGCGGACCTGCTGCTTACGGGATGATGACTCTGACGGCCCCGGCGGCAATGGAGAGGTGAGAGGAGACTAAAACAGGTATCTCGTTGCCTTATATGAAGAATTAGTTCACAGACCAGTGGGTTCGCAGTTTATAGTATGGTTTAACAAAGACAAGAAAAATCGGAATTAAATTTGGCAGCCAAATCCCCTGCTTGCCGATTGATGATCCTTGTAAAAAAATCAGTGGACGAAAAATCCATTCTACAGCACAGGGGGTAGAAGCTTGGAGGGGGCAGTGCTCACATTATAGTTTTCTAACATTCTTATCCCTATTTTGTTCTTATTCCTTTGTACTTTCTCTCCCTGCACACCTAGTATGCGCAGTGTCCAATGCCAGTTTTTCCTTGTCACTAATTTTTGTCGTTTGTCCTTTGCTAGCTCTATGCACATGCTTCAATATCGGAGCGCTGCACCGGCGGTGGCGTTTAAAAAAACATTTTTTTTATATCAATTTAAAAAATTGATATATTTAAAAAAATAAGTTTTAAGGCTTTCTCCTGCTAATAGATTTTCTGTATGGTTATTGTTTTGGAATTGAGTTATTTGAATATTGGGTTTAAGTAAGAATATTAACATAATGAGAAATTTGAAAATTATATCGTCTTCTGGAATCTGAAGATCATAGCAAATATCACCTTAGAAAAATATAAGAAAATGTGTTATAAAAGTGAATTTTTACCTGATATTAAAAAGTAAAAAATATAAGTTTTTTTAGGGTTACCATACGTCTTCTTTTCCCCGGACATGTCATCTTTTTAGAGCATAAAAATGTCCCCTAAGCACATTATACTCATTTTGTTAGTTAAACAACATATTCAAATATTAGATAATAATTGATTTTATTAGCAGATAAAATCTCACACACTAAAATTTAATATATTTACCTAAGTTTTTGACCACAAAATGTGCGTTGTTTAGGTGATTCGTAAAAATAAAATTAATTATTGATTTTTTTCATAACAACTTTTTGTGTATCATATATGAACCATTCTCTTTGACATTGCGTCATTCAGACGCAATATTGATATTTTATTCCAGGCAATTATCGACACTGTGACCAACAGATAAGTAATGTGAAGGGTTTTAAATTATTGCATCTCCCACCCCTCCCTCCGTTCTTATTACATCATTCCCGAGTCTTTATCCTTCCACAATAATAAGCCACGTCGTCGGCTTTAGATAACGGATCCTTATCGTGTTGAGTTTTCAGTAACTGATTGACAAATATTGGGCAAGTTCTTCAACTAATTCTAACTTGTTTTATAGTTATATATATATATATTTTTTTTATCCGTAATTCTCATTATTTAGACCATGGATTGATGAAAAGAGGTGCTTTAATAAATTTGAGTTTTTTGTCATACGCAAACTGTGTAAATGTCTAAATTAATTGATAAAACTAAATCGTTCAACAATTTTATAAACATCCTTACTTTATCTAAATTAGATCTTACCTGTAATTTGATAAGCAGGAGCCTTAAATTTAGACTATTTTTGCTGAGAGTACCGGGAAAGATGCTTGAATTTTTCTGAGGCCATTTGCTGGCAACCCTGTTGTAGCATATATATGGATTAAGACAATTTTTTTTAGAACTTCCTCTTTGTCAAGCTACCCGAATTTTCAAAGATAACTGTAAAAGCAAACGTTTTCCGCAAACCGCACCTCAAAAGGTCAAGTATTTCAAATATTTTTACATTTTTAAGCGTTAAGGTTAAGATTTGACTTTTATTCAAAGTTTGACAGGCTACCATTTTTGACTCAAGCAACCTTTTGAGATGGGGTTTGTGGCATTAAATTCGACTACTTAATACCTTTAATTTGATATCCATAAACCTATTGGTCGACAAAAGATTAATTTCTGACTCCACGTGGCCATCCCATCATTTTTAGGCATGTTGCCCACTCGGGATGTCAGGGTACTTTTCTGAGGGAGGTCAAGAGATGACATAGAACACATTTCAGTAAAACTTGGCTGTCCAGAAATTTTCCATTTTCCAGCCAAATTTTTGCTTAATTTTACTACACTAGAAGTGTCTAATTAGTGTTTGAAAAGAACAATGTCTAATTAGAATTTTTGCAAATAGAGTGTCAGTCTGGTTTACTTGTTTGCTTGTAAGTTAACTATCAATTGGTACAGTTGCACTGGCGGCAGCGAAGGACGCCCCAGACCAGCCGCAGAAGCTTCCCTCAGCGCACCCCGAACAAGAGATCGAGACTGATGTTTAGGTGAGCAGGTTTTTAATATTATATTTTGACTGCTCAACTGCTAGATTTCGATTTGAAAAAAAATATAATGTAAATAAAAGTTTGTTTCAAATTATAAATATATTTTTTATAAACTAAGATTACGAATAATTAAGTAAAAATTAACAATCTAAAAGATGTGCCAACCATGCCCGGTCTCCCCTACGGGCCTTTAAGTTTAAAAGCTCAGTAAGTGAATGTGTAATGTTTGCGCCAGGCCCGCAGACCACAACAGGAGACTGGCTGCGGCACAGATGGAAGCGTCGCGACGGCAACTCAACAGGCAGGCCTCCTCCTCTACACAGGTAACACAACACACAAGTGCTATCACAAGCTCCTTTGTCTTTATACAACAATGGTAAAATGTGAAAATGAGTGATGTGTTTTAAGGTAATGGGGGTTGGTAAACTAACAATTTAAATAAAGTTTATTATTAGAATCCACTGACACACAATCCACATAAATATATTACAATGAATGCTGCGATAACTATTAACTTTTTTAGGAGTGGAAAGGAAAGCAGTATAACCGTTTCTAGTGGATTCCTGATAATAATATGGAGAATTTGAAATGCTATTCTTAGTTTACCCTGTAGTATTTTGTAATTAATACCTAATTAATCTGTCCATCCTCACCATCACTTATTATGTTTTTCTCATCTGTTCACTCCTTAATATTCATTTAGGCCTACCTTAGGAGATGAGCGATATTGTGCAACAACATGATAGGAATAACCAAGGTCAGATGTTCTATTGTTTGGCATCGGGCAGCCAGGACGGGTTGGTGGGGTGAGGGGGGGAGGGTCGCTTGTGATAATTTATTCAAGATAAGAGCAAGCGTACAAAAACTAGTGATGGTTCATCTTTTTGCCTAATTAGTAAAAATGTTAGAACAAACAATTGTTCAAAAAGTATGCTAATTATTGAATTAGACTAATAAATTTATAACTTTGTCAATTAAAACTTTATTGTTACGGTACTTTAACAAAAATTTCTTGAAATGCAAAAAAAAGTTGTTTTGAAATGTGTTGTTTAGCATGATATAAGTTAAAATTAATAGGGGTCACTGAACAGTAGACGAATCAGAGCGATATTACAGACAGAACTGAAACTAAATAGAACCTTTCTTGGTTTCTATTTGTAGCTCATCCCGGTGGGCGACCAGTTGTTTCTAGCAGTCAAGGTCATTGCGCCCCATCCCAACACGCCATAGCTCTGACTCGTTCCTCCCTGACCACATAACTACGATCACAATTACGCCAACAAATAATTTACAAATTATTTTCTGTGTTTCATTGTTTTTTTTCCATTGATAAATCAAATAATAATTAGTAAAGATATTTCTTCTAAAGTAATTTCAACACAATAAGATTGATAAATGCTGGTATTGTTGCCAAAACTGAGAAAATAAATCAAATTGAAATTGACATTTTGTGACCCCGGTTAATCCGCAAACCGGTTTACCCGCCTCCGGATAATCGGGAGTTGACTGCATTACAACAAACCAGATCCGAATATCCCCACTTGTATAATATTATTAATATTTACAATGATAAATATCTTATACAATTTATAATTTTTTAACTAAAATATTTTTAGTGATTTTAGTTTTTAGCGAATTTTCCTACAGGGAATACGCTATTATGGTAGTGGCCATGGTAAGACCTAAGCCCGGGACCACTTCACTTTTTCATTTTGAGGTCCCCAGAAGCCAAAAACACCGTTCGTTCATTTTCATATATATGTATATATATATCTATCTACCTATCTATCTATCTATCTATGTGTCCGTGGTACTGATAACTTTTGAAGGGGACCTCCGATTTTGATGAAATTCGGTATGAAGGTGTAAGACCAGATCTATTTTCATGAGTTCGCGAACCAGATTGATCGGGTTATGAGAACGGGGTTTTATGGGGTTTCAAAGGGGTCAAAAATGGGTTTTTGGCATTTTTGGACCTTAATTTTTAAAATTCGACAATTTTAACTAAAACCATTTAAAAGAGCATAAAAAATCAAACAATTTAGTATTTTGAATTTTTAACTTGGCTTAACAGGTTATGAAGAAAAGCTAAAAATAGGTTTCCAATGTTAATCTTATGGGAAATCAGCAAAACCCTGTATCTCGCTTATTTATAAGAATAACTTGATACAATTTGGTATGTACATCGACTAGGTAGGATTTAACTGATATTTGCTTTCAACACCCATATGGCGGCAAACCTACATACTCACCCCCATGGGGTTTATGGAGAAAATTTAAAAGTGTTGAATATTGATAAAATTTGATATTTACCTTACCTAACTATTACATTTTCTAACAAAACTAACATTTTCTATCAACATCCATTGGCAGCAAACCTACACACTCATTCCTATGGTGTTTATGGGGAAAATAAAAAATCTCAAGATCCTTTGGAAATTCGCTGAGTACGCACTACATTATTAATATTTTTTTATTTGTTTTTTTTTATTTATTTTTTTCTAGGAACTGCTTGGATAATACGAGTGTTTATGTCCACTGGGACAAAAATCACATTAATAGTAGCTCTCAAAGATTATCTTTATATTAATGATATTAAAGATAATCTTTGAGAGCTATTGAATTTTTTTAGGTGTAGAAAGGAAAGAAGTATATTTCATGGTAGTGGATTCCCAAAGAAGTCAATAAATTTTAATTGTAATTCCTCGTTTCCCACAAAGTATTTATTATTCTGTCCATCTTCACCATCAGGTATTCAACTCTTGTCCACTTCTTTAAATTCAATTATCATGTAAGAGATTACTAATAATTTTTGTAAGAACGTGATGGAAACGGGACCAAACAGAGAAGAATAAAATTTTTGGCAAAAGTGACTCTAGGCCAGTTTATCAAACAGTATTATCACTTAGAATATTTTAATAAATGTGCCAGTGTAATCTACCAATTTACTTTTCTTCTATTGGTAAGTTCTCATTTATTAAAAAAGGGAATAAATATCGTTAACTTTTGAAGATAAATGGATTTTAAAATTTAAAAAAAAAATGGGAGTGTGTGTCTCTTTGTCCCCAAAAAAAATCACTTTTTTATCTTTCTACAAAGTACACGTGCAAAATATAGACAAAAACTTTCTGCAGGCTTATAGACTTAACAAATAATATACATTATGCAATATTTAAATTAATTATATACAAGCTAATACCAAATTCTTATAAAAAATCTGATGTAAGAAAAATCAAACTATCTTAATTTTTCTGTAACAACTGGCCCTTCCACCGGAGCCTGTCTTTCTAACCCAATAAATTTATCTCTGTGCCACACCTGAGCTTCCTGCCGCGCCTAGCTTTCTGCTGTGGCCGTTCTTTCTGATGCAAACGATCTATCTATCGCGATCAATCTTTCTACTACAATCGACATTTCTGCTGCGGACAGTCTTTGTAAAAGGGCTGAGCTTTCTGTCACGGCCTAGCTTTTTGCGACGATTGTGTTCTTTCTGTGATAACATTTTGCGCCATCATTTGTTGTTGTACTGGCCTTTCTGCCGGGGCCTTTCTTTCTAACCCAATAAATTTATCTCTGTGCCACACCAGAGCTTCCTGCTGCACCTAGCTTACAGCTGTGACCGTTCTTTCTGATGCAGACGACCTATCTTATGCGATCAATCTTTCTACCCCAATCGACCTTTCTGCTGTGGACAGTCTTTGTAACAGGGCTGAGTTTTCTGCCGCGGCCTAGCTTTTTGCGACAATTGTGTTCTTTCTGTGATAACATTTTGCGCCATCATTTGTTGTTGTGCAACTGCCTTCAGGTGTGTCCGGTACTACTTTCAGGTGACCAGCGAGGGTGAGCGTGGAGGCGGGGAGACCTCCAGCCATGTGTCGAGCACCAGTGACGAGCGAGGATCGGAGCGGGGGGTGAAACGCAAGTCACGCGACTGCGACCCGCTGTTCCGTCCCCGGCCGGCCACAACGTCGTCTGCCGCCGCGGGGCCTAGCACCAGTGGCAGGGGCAGCAGCACTACGGCAGCCAGCTCCAGCCTCCCCGCGGTGAGTGGTAGCAAACCTGCAGACCTGCTATAATTTGTCTTTATTCTGTAAGTTGAAAATAGAGGTTTACTTTCATGAGGATTTTGTTAGAAAATATAGGTTACCTGGGAATACATGCTAAATTTCAATCTACTCCTATTTTTTCCCAGTTCCTCCACAAACATTTTGGGGAGGGTGTGTAGGTTTGGCACTACATGAGTATCATTAGCAATTATAAAATAATCCTTGGACCTGGCACAGGTACATACCAAATTCTATCAATATATGGCAGATAAAGATTTTACACCTGATTTGTTATAAAATATTTGTGTCTATAACTTTTGTACGAAATAATCTGGAGAGCTTAAAGAAAAGGCATTGTGAACACAGAAAACTACATTTCATCACTTCCAACAATCAAGACATTGAAAATTATTTTAAATTTAATTCTAAGTACCTACTTGAGGAGACAACTATATAAACTACCTGGAAATTGTAAGACTTGGAAAAATTATTTGTTATAGAGTTAATCTAATTTTAGTTTTAGTATGAAAAGCCATTGTTATTGTTTACGAATTTTTATGTATGTTTTATGTATGTTTTTTTTGTATGTTCTGTGCTGGCCCTGATAGCCGTAGAAGAAGTAATTTATAACAATGAAGGTGTTCCTATATGTGGGTAGGTGATCCGCGAGACCATTGTCCAGCTAGAGAACGCACTTTGGCGCCACAGCAACCCGCGGCAGGGCGGCCAGCGCAACACGCGGCTGTCACGGTTCACCCGACAACGCGAGGAACGCAGGATGCGCAACCTATGGGACACAGGTGAGTGTCGGTTTGAAACCAACGGCCATGTCCTCGGGGAGTAAATACTTAGCCCCCACATGTTATGTAAAGTCAAACTTTACTCCTTGATGGGGTAAAGTTTTACTTTCTCCGCTGAGTGAGACAAAGAACTTTTTCTCCCAATGGTGTAGTGATGTAAAATGCCCGATTATTTTATACTCATGGTAAGTACCCTGGGTATTTTACCTGGGTAAGTACCCAAAATTCATAAACAACCGCGTATTTTAGGTATTTATTAAACACGGAAGATAAAGCTATGATGTTATACAATTGTTTTTGGTACAATTCTCCAAGGAAAAGTCTGTTGAATAAATCTTTCATTTTTGGGGATTTCATTTTCTGTTTAGTCTCAACATGACATAATTTCGTATTTCGTATTCAATTTCATTTTTGCACTCCTTGCCTTCAAAACTCTTCTGAAACCTAACTCTCTAATATATAGTCTATTGTCAGTTATCATTGTTTTATGGTTGACATAAAATGGAGTTTCTTTCCATTACAGGATCAATAACTCTTTTATTTCATCAGGAAAATCTCTAGTTGTTTGAATTACTTCACAGAATGGTGGCGTTTAATCTAGAACCAGACTGGTGCTTAGGTCTTCATCTTATATTGATCAAGAATCTTAGGCTACGGCCACACATGGCGACTTAGTCGCCGCGACACAAACGCCTAAAAAGTGTGATACATTGAATCAAATGAAGGTGGCCACACAAGGCGACCCGCGACGTGCAATGTATCACATTTGTTTCTTTGTCGCGGCGTTTGTGTCGCGGCGACTAAGTCGCCATGTGTGGCTGTAGCCTAAAGTTCGTTCATAGGCTTACTATCTGAAATGTGCAATCGTGACACCTTTTGAGCACATGTCAACCAAGAGGAGTGACTGAGAGGTCCTGGATCTTTATTAGCCAGATCTGAAATAGGATTGCCTGTACAGTGTATTTTTATTTATTATTTTTTTTTTTTTTCAAAAATAGCACAAAATTTATATTTTTAAGAACTTCAAACTACTTTTGCAAACTAAAGATTTTAATTAAGTTTAAAAAAAATTATTTCTCCCTTAATCAACACAAGAATATGCAATTTTTAAACCCTTTTAGAATTTGATACTCAATAGTTTTTCGGCCCACCCTACTGGGTATTTATGTCGCTTATGTTCCGAGGTTAAATGAGGGGACCACATGAATGTTTTTAAACACATGTTATCGTCATTTTACCCTCCTTATTAGATTAATGAAAGAATGAAAAATAACATACATAAGTTGGCAACAATTGGTATTCTGAGTTTCGAGGTTAGCAACGGACTGATTGTGAATGTTTATCAACTTTGGGTCGGGAAAAATGTTGTGCGTAAAGTGCACTCTATTCCATTAATACACAAATAACCATTAAAGCATAGAATCTTTACAGTAAAACCCAACTAATGCAAAGATAAATATGAAATTTAAAAAAAAATGTTTTTAGTGTTATAACTTGTAATAAGTTGATTATAGTGGCTTTCCTTAAAAGCGAGGAAAAAGCCTTCCCTTAAAGGGAATCCAATTAAAACTGCTAAACAGTAGGCTCTATTTTCAAGGAAGTATGCCTGTGGGAGTATGCTCTGTCATCTAATGTTATGTTTGTCCTCTATCGGCCGATTCCCTTTTTGGGTAAGCTAGTTATAACAGGGTGTCTACTGATACTGGAAATGCTTGAATTGTACTTGAATTTTATTCCTGTACAGGAAATACTGGAGTTATACTTGAATATATAATGAAATTTTTTAATTTAACTAAAATCCATTAAATTCTGTTTTTTAATGCATAAAACATAGATTTTGTCTTTTGATCTTTACATACCGATGTAAAAACATTTAACAAGTCATTTTTATTGTTTAAGTATGTTTGCAAACCAAAATTAGAAAACTTGTAGTTCTGTTCAAATACTTAACATCCTTGGACATGTTGGACATGTTAGAGGAATTGAAATGTTCTCAACAATTCCAACATCAAGGTAGGCTATTAATCTAAACATTGAAGCGTATAAAATGTTTGATTTTGTAACCAAAATTTAATTTTCTTTATAAATTTTTTTTTACTTTCATTATCAATCTATTTCATGAATTGTTTGTAGTTAACTGTACTTTTATTGCAAAATAAAGTTGGATGAACGGAGAATTGCAAGACAAGTTAAAAGGCCCTCGTAAAAATTAATTTTTAAAAATTAAACAAAAATGTTATTGTTAGAAAGTACTTATTATTAATCATAATCATAAGTGTTTTATCTTAATATAAACATCTATAGTAAATTTGTTTCTATGAATAAAATGAGACTAACTTATTTTTGTTCCATGATTTGCGAGTGATACTGGATTTTTTTTGAAAAATATTCTGGAAATACTGGGAATATACTGCAATTCCAAAATCAGATTTCAGTGAACACTGTGTACAATCTCCTCCAACATATAACTAGTTTTATGAGTGATTATTCTCATGTGCTGCAAAAGTAAATTTGAGTGTGAAGTGTTTCTTAGTAATCTTAGGAATCATCCCATCTCTTTATATATTCAAAATTCTATTTATATATTTTTTATAACTTCTAATTAGACTCTGGACGGTTTGTGAAATGACTATCACCTTTTTGACTTACTGCATATCTTTGTTTCAGAAAGTAGTCATGAATCCAGCAGGGATGACCAATCGGAAGGAGACAGCTCACAGTAAGTTCTAATTTGATCTTACTCAATATTATGTAATTGCGACCGTTACAGGTGTTGAAAGAGGTAAAATTCAATTTATTTGTTGGTTTTCATATTTGTGCTGATTTCCATTTCCTCAATTTTAATTCCATTTATTTGAAGCAGCTGAGATCCAACAATGGATATTTTTAATAATTTTTTAATAAAAAGTAAAATAACAAGAAGACAACTCTACAAGGATGAAGCTTAGAGATAGGTAGAGTATTCTCTGCCCTGAGCGATATGTCCTTCAAATATCCATTCTACACTGCTAATTATTTGACCTCAATTTAAACAATGAATACATTATCTATATCTCAAATATCTTAATAGCATTATGATTAAGTCAGAAAGTTCTGATAAAATTGAGAAACTATTGGAAATGTTGCAAGTAGTATATTTTTCCAGGCAAAGCGCTCCCGGTGAAGCAGAAAACGGTGACAATGATTGGACGAGGGAGTCAACTAGGATGAGGGCCAGGTGAATTCAATATTTCCTAAAAACGTTGTATTAATTTCTTACATTGCAAGCATCTCAATAATAATGTGGACTTATGTGGTTCATAGCCCAGTTAATTTAGATGTTGGGATAACTGGATGGATAAGAGTAATCCGTTCACCATTTTTTTTTTTTCATTTTTTATTGCAAACAATCGTGACAATATTAATTTGTTAATAAACAGGGTGTTTTTAAAGTCCGTCACCGAACTTGATAATATAGCTGATTGGGTCAAAATAAGCAAAAAGATTCATATAAAGCAATGTCCTAATATGGTCTGGTCCCAATCATTTCAGATTATCGGGACTCCACTGTACTTTCAAATGAACTATTTTGCTTATTTTGACCCAATTAGCCATATCATGTGATTTGGTGTCGGACCTTAAAGATACCCTGTATAAACAACTGAGATCACGAAAACTGAAGACGAAAAATTTACATCCAATAATTGCACAACCACTTTCACTGCCTAAATCACGATGAATTTAATTTTCAAGTTTGCTAATCAGCTGTTACTTGACTCATAGGTATGGTAAACTTGGTAACAGAATATTCCAAGATCATAACTGCCTCTGTATTTCCCTGCTTTTATCGTAGCTGTTCTAATGTTTTCCAGACAAGTTCTGCTGCTGATGGTGGACAGTTTGACCCAGTTCTTTGAGAACGACAACTTGACACAGCGGCCGACAACCAATGAGGCTCTCAATGACCGGATACACAGTAAGGGATGTACATGGCTACAGTTAGGAATGGACGAGTCCTCAAATTTCGGGAACATTTTTGGGAGCAAAACTGTCCCAATTATCAGGCACAATTTTTTTCTCAGGAATTTTTTTGGATGGGAATTGTTGAACAATGAATGTTTATCCCCGGCAGGGTGGTGATCTTACTAAACTCAGTATTTTCTCACCACTGTAAATTTAGAGGTTTGTTTAGCTTTTTTGCAAATAACTTTTAGATGTTGAAGAAATCAACCAAAGATAAAGGTGATATCGTGAAAGAGAATGAAATTTTTTACTAACTACCATTATGCATATCTTTAAAATACAGTAGACGCCCTCTAGTCTGGTCTTGGATGGTTCGGCCACCGGATAATCCGGCCGCGGTATTTCCGAAATGAAATATTCAGCCCTGGTTGTTTCCCACGGAAAAATAGATAAAAGTAAACTTGTTCAATGTCAAATCACTAAAATATATCAGTTCAATTGACAATTTCCGGACTGTTTGGTTTCAAATATCTTCTAAAACATTTTGTCAGTGTTCTATTTATGATCTTTATCTTTTTGTAGGGTGTTTCGCGGTCCGATCGTCAAGGTTAGGTCATTAGACAGATTCTGTACGGTCCCATTTATATGTTAGGGCCTTTGTTGACAGAAGACCAGTATTATTCTGTTAAACGCAGGTTCATCGCTAGCGACCCCTTGTTCGTTTCCGATTGCCATTTTGGCGCTACAACTTCTGAGAAGAAGCAAATCATCATGGTTAAAAAGTTGATGCATTTCATTCATTGGGCAAAGTATGATACCCTTCATTGTTAATTGCATCCTAATAGTTCATTGTTGGAACACACATATAATACAGGTCTCTGTTTAACACGTTTAATAAACTGCCGGTTCATCCGGCCATTTTGAAATCGGCCGGTGGTCCGGTCCCGAGGTGCCCTGATTTGAAGGCTTCTACTGTACTCAATAAAAGCAGCCAGAATATGCCTCCAAATAAAAAATATGAAAAAACCGGTTTTCAATGTAGCCTATTTCTTATGAAAACGTTTTTTCCACCATAAATCTTTAAAAAAAAATAAACTTTTATAATAACGGTATTTGCAAATCAACCCAAATGAAGCTTTCCCAACGATCCATTAATGAATAAAATTTGTCCAGTAGAACTGTTGATTTTTCTCTGAAGAGTTTTAAAACTAAATTATATAAGAGTTTACTGAATTATACAAGATGTTACTAGGATTATCTGTTTTGTTCCAGATCTATACGTGCTGCTACAATTGGCTCTCAACCTTACAGACCTCCTACTAGCGCAACTGGTGCATTCAAGGTAGCGTACATTAAAAATAACAAAATGTTCCTTAATTTATAAAAAATGTTCTCGTTCATTTTTTTTAAGTTTTGTTTTATGGAAAGAGATGCATGATTGAGCTCCTCCTTAGGATACTACAGTAGACTCCCTCTTAACCGGCCACCTCGGGACCAAGGCGCAGCCAGATAATGAATTGGCCGGTTAAACCGATGTTCATTTAATAACGCCAACCTTCAATGTTATATGGCCTAAATATAATTATTACTTGAAAAACAACTATTAGGCCTTCTGTATATGATTTATAGCTAACATCCGACACCCGAGAAATCCACAACAAAGCTAAACTAATAAGAATTTGTTTCTTTATTGTGATCAACTGGATAGTAAGTCCAAACACATTGGCTTCTTGTGGCATTCACTTCCATTCAGGACGTTACATTTGAATTGGATTGAGAACGTTGATATGAAATAACGTTGAATTGAGTGATACAGTAGATAAAAAAACTACTTTTCCGACAAAACACAGCCGGTTAAAGCGATGTTAAGATAAAAATGGCCGCTTAAAAAGATGTTATTTTTGTGTCGGGGTAGGCCAATTAAAGCGGAGACCGGTTAATAGGTGGCCGGTTAAGAGGGAGGCTACTGTATTCTAAAATAAGGATGCTGATTTTTTTTTAGATTATATTAGGATATGTAGTATTAACATTGATGCTAGACAAATTTAATAATTATAGCTCAGAATGACTAGACTGTAGACATTCTAGTCATGTACAAAACGTACGTAGCATAAGAAAAGCAGAGTGTGGGTCGGACCACAGCCTAGTTCTAGTCAAATTATACCAAAGAATACAAATAGAGAAGAGGAAAGGAGTGCAATCAGTAAAAAATATAGCTATGGATAGACTTAGAGTGGCCGGTTAAGAGGGAGGCTACTGTATTCTAAAATAAGGATGCTGAATTTTTTTAGATTATATTAGGATATGTAGTATTAACATTGATGCTAGACAAATTTAATAATTATAGCTCAGAATGACTAGACTGTAGACATTCTAGTCATGTACAAAACGTACGTAGCATAAGAAAAACAGAGTGTGGGTCGGACCACAGCCTAGTTCTAGTCAAATTATACCAAAGAATACAAATAGAGAAGAGGAAAGGAGTGCAATCAGTAGAAAATATAGATATGGATAGACTTAGAGATAGAGGCATCCGGACCGAATTTAAGCTTAAATTATCAAACCGTTTCCAAGCCTTAGGCACAGTGGAACAAGAGGCAGAAGTGGAGGACTCAATAGAAAAGAGATGGGAAAATATAAAGAAGACCGTACGAGAATGTGCCAAAGAAGTTTGTGGCAAAAAAGAAAGAAAAAACAATAAACCTCGGTTTGATGAAGAATGCAAAGAGGCAGTTTTGAAAAGAAGACAAGCAAAGGGAATTTGGTTAGGAAACAAACAAGATATAGATCGAGATAGCTATCAAGAACAAAGCAAGGAAACAGTTAAACTGTTGAGAAACAAAAAATGAGAATGGATTCTGGAAAAAGCAGAACAAGATCGAACAACAAACAACTTAAGAGAATTTTATCGTGCATTAAGATTTTTCAAGAAAGGATACACACCTTTACCTGTGGGGATCAAAAATAAAATGGGACAAGTTGTAACCCAAAAGGAAGACGGACTGAAAGTTTGGCGAGAATATTTTGAAGAGCTACTGAATGGCGATCTGCAGCAGGAAGAGTTAGAACAGGAAGAAGTCTATCAGACCGTACACCCCTGGATTCCAGAACCACCCATACAAGAAATAGAAGAAGCAATTAAGAGCTTAAAAAATAATAAAGCCCCAGGAGAGGATGGTGTAACTGCAGAGATTTTAAAAGCAGGTGGCTTTTGTCTAGCAGAAAGAATCCACAAACTAATACTGAAGGTTTGGAGAGAAGAAACAATACCCAAGGAATGGAAGGAAGCCCTAGTTGTACCAATTCACAAAAAAGGAGACAAAAAAGACTGCAATAACTATAGAGGCATAACTCTCCTAAATGTCACCTACAAAATATTTTCCAAAATAGTTCAGAGAAGACTAGAGGAATACACAACGGATATTGTGGGAGAGCATCAAGCAGGATTCAGTAGAGGCAGATCAACGACGGATCAAATCTACATTCTTAAAGAGTCAATAGCAAAGTATTATGAGTTCAACAAATCATTCTGCTGCCTCTTCATTGATTTTTCAAAGGCTTATGACTCCATAAATAGAAAGAAGTTGTGGGTAAACATGGAGCATTCAGGTATACCAAGAAAACTTATAGAACTAGCAAAACTGAGTGTTTTAGGTTCTAAGTGCAAAGTTAAAGTAAATGGAGACGTATCGGAAGACTGAGGTGAACACGGGTGTGAGACAAGGAGACGAAATATCTCCATTACTGTTCAATTTAGCCATAGAAACAACCCTTCAGGAAATAAGAAAGACAGAAGTAGGGATTAAGATAGGAACAAACATAAACTTGCTAGCTTTTGCAGGTGACATGTATTAATTACACATAATATAGAAGAAATGAAAGATGTAACAAAAATCCTTTTTGAACATACAAGAAAAATGGGGCTACACATAAATGAAGCGAAAACCAAGTTTATGACATGTGGATGAAAACAAAATGATGACCAACCAAGATACCAAAATAACAACTATATTGAAATTGAAGAGTATAAATTTGAAAAAGTAGCAAATTTCAAGTATTTGGGAGTCATCCTCACCAGCGATAATTATGAAGAGCTAGAAATACAAAATAGATTAAACCTAGCACAAAAAAGTTTTTTGGCCTGTCACAAGTTTTTAGGCTCAAAGATAATATCCCACACCACCAAACTCATGATTTATAAGACAATCATCAGACCAGTTCTCCTGTATGGTTCAGAAAATTGGATATTAAAAGACTGGATATTATAAGACTGTTGTCTCCGTTATGTACCGGAGCCCAGGTGGCAATCTGGACTCTTTTTTTGATAATTTTTGTGATTACGTTGATGAGCTATCTACTTTTTGCAAATGCCTGTGTATTGGAGGGGATTTTAATATACCCTTTCATACTGAATCGCCCCATGCAATCCAAATGCATGACCTCTTAATCAGCCTAGGCCTAGACATCTCAATTAGTTCTCCGACCAGAATATCGGATAACACCCAAAATTGCCTTGACAATTTTCTGATTAATTTTTCTTTCTCAACAGTTTAACTGTTTCCTTGCTTTGTTCTTGATAGCCATCTCGATCTATATCTTGTTTGTTTCCTAACCAAATTCCCTTTGCTTGTCTTCTTTTCAAAACTGCCTCTTTGCATTCTTCATCAAACCAAGGTTTATTGTTTTTTCTTTCTTTTTTGCCACAAACTTCTTTGGCACATTCTCGTACGGTCTTCTTTATATTTTCCCATCTCTTTTCTATTGAGTCCTCCACTTCTGCCTCTTGTTCCACTGTGTCTAAGGCTTGGAAACGGTTTGATAATTTAAGCTTAAATTCGGTCCGGATTCCTCTATCTCTAAGTCTATCCATATCTATATTTTCTACTGATTGCACTCCTTTCCTCTTCTCTATTTGTATTCTTTGGTATAATTTGACTAGAACTAGGCTGTGGTCCGACCCACACTCTGCTTTTCTTATGCTACGTACCAGTGATGGTCGAATCCAGGAATTTCGAATCTCGAATCCGAATCCGAATCCTACAAAATCGAATCTCGAATCTCGAATCCTCGAATCTCGAGTCCCGAAACAAGGATTAAATTAACAGATTTATTCTTTCTCTATAATGTCAATGTCAATCTTATTCTTTGAGTTAATAAATAAGAGTCATTATTAAGAAATAATATTTAAAAGCCAAAGTACAAGGGAGTAATATCTTTTTAGGTTGGAGACAATTATTTTCTCAAAATCAATTTTGATATGCCCACTTAATGAAACAGGTTATATACCTTTATAACTTTAGATTACATAACCATTTTTTGCTATATAAAAAAGGAGTGTATGATGAAAAAAATCAATAAAAAACAATGAAAATTTAAAGTTATGAACTTTAAAATCTAATATATGTATTTGTAGGTAATGTTCAATTATAAAAAATATATTTAGTGAGATTTAAAGTTTTTAATTTAAAATTTATATTAAATTATAATAAGATGCTTTTAACATTATAAAACAGTAATTCAATTAAAGATTGATTTATTTGACAATACTTTGCCACTTCCCCTTTGATTGGAAAGTCACACAACTTTGGTTGACGTTTTGTTTAATTTGTAAGAATTAAACGAATCAAACGAGCCATTCCTTAGTTTTCTACGACAATTGGTTCAGGAAGTAGCATTTTGTAGTAGGAGCAAAAAACACCCCTCTTGAATAAATTACTGTCAGACGTCAACAATAGATAAGCTGAACAATAGATCGTCTTGGGCCGCCCGTGTTTTTGCCGCTTGTTTACCTCGTTAGCGAGATCGATCGCCGGCCGTAAACAACTATTGTTCGGCAGTTCCCGTCCCGATAAATTCCTGAGAAAAAAAATCCCGCCCGATGATCAGGACAAATTTGCTCCCGAAAATTTTCCCGAAATTTCGGATCCCGTCCATCCCTAAATTATTACTCAGACACAGTGCGTCGGCAGCTCGGCGTCGCGCCGTGATGGCGTAATCTGTCGGCGGACCCGAGATTCGATTCTCGAATCTCGTTCATCGAATCTCGAATCCGAATCTTTTCTTAAGATTCGGTGGATTCGAGATTCGGATTCGACACATCCCTACTACGTACGTTTTGTACATGACTAGAATGTCTACAGTCTAGTCATTCTGAGCTATAATTATTAAATTGGTCTAGCATCAATGTTAATACTACATATCCTAATGTAATCTAAGAAAAATTCAGCATCCTTATTTTAGAATACAGTAGCCTCCCTCTTAACCGGCCACTCTAAGTCTATCCATATCTATATTTTCTAACAGAATACTGACCACCGAAATTGACCACATCACTGACCAGCGACAAAAGTTACGTTTCCTGTCGGACAGACTGCCTGTGCACTTAGGGGTCCCACAAGGCTCGATCCTTGGACCCCTACTGTTTCTGATCTATATCAATGACATACCTAACTATCTCTCACTTGACAACCTCATCATCTACGCGGACGACACCACACTGATAAACAGAGACAAAGACGTACTGAGACTCGAAATCAACGCTAACACTGACACAAACGCACTAGCACAATACTTCTCTGACCAAAACCTTGCACTAAACCCTGGCAAGACTACATACATATTTTTTCAAACCAGACCGAAGCAGCAATCAAACCATCACTTCTTTCCTCACATCGCAATTGGTGATACCCAGCTCTCCAGCCTTGAGTCGGTGAAATTTATCGGCGTCATGATTGACTGCAATCTCAACTGGAATTCTCAAATTGAATACCTCAAATCCCGAATTTCATCAGGACTTTTCGTTCTTCGGAACATTGCATTGCATGGCAATGTTCACCTATCCAAACTTGCTTACTTTAGTCTGATCAAGGCTCATATTAGATACTCCATAATCCTATGGGGTGCTTCTTCCAAACAAAACCTTGAAATCATCTTTAAACTTCAAAAGAGAGCCATTCGATACATATCAGGCTTGAGATGTAGAGACAATTGTGGCGAGGCCTTCAGACAACTGAAGATATTAACTGTTACTGCCCTGTTTATTTTTGAGTCAATAAAACTAGCCAAGATCACAGATAACTTGTCTTATCCTGTTGTGCATAATCACAACACTAGATTTAAAGATACCAGAGCCTCAGTGTGTCACAATTTAAAGATATTTGAACAGAAACCAAGCTATCAGGGAATTAGATTCTATTCTAAGCTCCCGAAGTCTCTAAAAGAAATTCAGAATTTAGATAAATTTTTGTCTAAACTCAAAGTATTTCTTATGGACAGATGTCTTTACTCTCTGGATGAATTTTGATTGAGTGGGCTAATCTTGTCAACACCCCATTAGTATACTTCTTAACATTGTATTTACCTTCATGACCTATTCCCCTCCTTATGGCAATCTGGGGATGGATTGAATTTTCAAGACTGGTCCCATGCCGTCTGCGGTCTACGGGGCGACGCGGGATGTATGTATGTATGTATTAAGCAAGAAATCAGAAAGGAAAGCTATTGTATTTGAGAACAAGATTTTGAGGAAAGTGTACGGACCGATTTTTGAGGATGGACAATGGAGATCGAGGCATAATTGGGAACTTAGAGATTTATTTGAGGATCCGGATATTGTCGCTGAGATAAGGAGCAGAAGGCTGAGATGGGCAGGGCACATTCTAAGAAAAGACGACAACTCCCTATCAAAGAACATCTTAAGGAATAACCCAGAAGGTAGAAGACCCCTTGGAAGACCGAAACTTAGATGGTTCGACCAAGTGGAGAAAGACCTGAGGAAGCTAGGAAGAAGGAAGGAAGATGCAAGAAGCAGAGACCTATGGAGGCAGTGTGTTGGGGAGGCCAAGTACCATCTAGGGTACCAGTGGCCACAGCAGTAAAGTAAGTAAGTAAGCTCAGAATCACAAGTTTCAAATGAATAGTGTCAAAGATGTATAGATTAAATAAGTTTTGCAACATTCAGTCCTGTTTGCCAATTTTTTCCCTGAGGGTACTCAGAGATATCGTGAGGTATGAGTACTAAATAGTATTGAAAATTACATTTGGATCTAATTGGGTCTTTTATGAATGTGGAATTTCACATAAATCAAGTTACAAGCTACAAAGCAGGCCATCATGGATGAACACTAGCAAAGAAGTTTTCAAGATTTTTTTTTTTAATTTATTATCAAAGAATAAACACAATAGCAATTCAAGTGCCCAACCAAGTTCTCTTGTGTGCAGACGTGAGCTGGAGGCTAGACGCAGCAGTATGCTTGATGCAGGCAGTTCACGCCACGCGCTGCGTGCCTCGCGTTACGCTCGTAGCCGCACGTCGCTGGCTTGGCGGCGGATACTGCGGCGCGCCCCACCCACATGCAGCCAACACGGACACGGCGGGGCCGGGGCTGACCAGCCGACGGCGAGGAGGGCGGGGGCCGGGGCGACCACCAGCACCGGCGAGTCCAGCCGAGGTGGGTTATTCAAACTTTCTTTATTCCTTAGTATACTCTAAATTTATAGAGGTGATAAATATTTTTTTTAACTAAAACATGATGTGATGTTGCTGGCTGGCGTCACTTAAATCATTAATCCTCAACTAGGAAATATAAAGCTGTGTTGTTGAGAAATACAGTTAGAGCTGAATACAAATTGACTGCCAGAGGACTTTATATCTTCTGGGAGTTTTTTATAAAATATAGGGCCTATATTAGGTTTTTTTTATATATAATTACAATCTATGAGAATTCAGAGCAATTCCCCTCAAGTTCTTGTGTTGTAATTATGATTGTCTCCAACAATTTTCAAGTCATTGAATTCTCCATTTTCATTCCTACCAGAAATATACTTAATTTTTTGTTACATTAACTGCTTTGTCTGTGTCGGATCTCAGACTGACTAAAGTAGTAAAATTTGTGTGTGAATGATCGTGACAATGTTGCAGCGTCACCGGTGTCTCGGGGAGTGTCTGCCCATCGGCACCCGGTGTTCCGCCACATACAGACCCTCCCCCACCCGGCACCCCGGCCGCCCGTCGTGCCTATTGTCCGGGTCAACGACCTGCCTGCGCCCCTGGACCAGCACTCGCCCCAGCCCCGGCCCCGGCCGTACTCCCCGCCAATCAACCCGATGCTCATCCCACCGCGGTTCTTCTACGCGAGCCGTTACACGCCCGGTGAGTCCACCAGCGAGGACTCGTCCCCAGCGCAGGACCGCAGTAGTGACTTCTTCTTCATGCGCGGTGAGTTGCTTTTGCAATAGTTGTAATCAATCAATCAATCAATCATATAGGCCCTATCTTTATTCATTTTATACATTTTTGTACATGAATAGTGTCACTTCTTTACAGTATTTTAACCTAAAGTTGGTACATTATACTAAAGACATTGTTAATAACTGTCCACACGTTGATTGCTCTAATTCCTCAACTGAGTAAAGAGTAAGGTTAATTAAGTATTACTTCAAGCTTTTCTTAATTTTTTTAAGATTTTGATCCTCAATCACATACAATTTAATATTTTGTGGAATATTTCTCAAAAAATTATTTTCAGCATATGAAGTTTTTAGTGTGTATAAATCCAATCTGTGATTATCAAGAACTAGTTCATTCTTTTTCCTTGTGTTGAGTTATGAGAATTTTGTCTGTCTAATTTTTTTTTTTTGTGATTGATAACAAACATAATAGTTTCAAATATATGAAGTCCATAAACAGTTAGTATGTTTAATTCTTGAAAGTGTTTTTTTGCAGATACTTAATTTACAGGGATTTAATTTCAACACAATCCTAATAGTTTTCTTTTGGACTTTTCAAATTTAAAAAAAATTCCTTTTGAAGTAACACTATAAACTAAGATTTCATATGAAATATGAGAATGAAAATATGCAAAGTATATTTCCTTTAAAACATCTAAACTGCAGATTATTGACATTCTTCCAATGGCATAGATACCAGAATTTATTTTCTTAAGAAGGCAATAAACATGCTCATTCCAGTTCAAATTACAATCCATCAACTATCCAAGAAATTTTATATTGTCAACTTGGCCTAAATGTCTACTATCAAACTCTATTTGTAGATTTGAATTGTTTCTATTTTGTTTAGTTTTACAATGTACAAAATTTTTTTTGTCAAGATTTAAATTGAAATTCCTGCTTCCTAAAAATTGATAAAAGGTTTTTAATTCACTTTCTACATATAGCTTAACTTCTTTATTATTTTTACCTGATACTTTTAAATTGGAGTCATCAGCATACTTATGAAAATTTATACAGTTATTTATACACTTTAAGTGTGCTAAAAATAGAAAAGATCCAAGGTTAGATCCATTTATTTATACTGCTGTATATGTATATAGATTGAATAAAGATGTTTTGAATTGAATTGAATTGAATTGTGGCACCCCTGCTGAGACAGTTTTCAATTTAGATTGGTATTTTAGTATGTGGTTATGTTGAGAAAGGTGGGGAATTTCTACAAATTGCTGTCTTTCCCTTAAGTATGATTTAAAATAGTTCAATTATTTTCCATTAACAAAGTGGATTGTCACTCTGAAAGAGAAACCTTTATTCGTTTTTTTTTTCTTTTTTTTAGGCTGTGGTTTTACCCTTGAAATCTCTTGCCAGCTCAGAGAATGGAATTGGTATCTGTAAATGCAATCAATTTACGTGAAACTCTTTTTGCAAACGGACCCTTAACATCTTTGAATAATTTTGCTCCTTTTCATTACATACTGGTAATAAGAAGCCAATTTTGCCTTCTTGTGCAAAAAATTTCCACCCAACCCAAGATTTTTATGGTGTATAAATAACATCAGTACTGTAAAGAAAGAACTTGTTTGTGCTCTTTTTATCTTACTGCCTTTTTTGTCTTACTGTCTGTTGATAGTAATACAATTGGTATTACAAAGTGGTTTTCACTAATATTTAATTAATTTCACTCCCTTCTTTTATTTAATCAGCCAATTTTAGTTCTCCAATACTGTGGTTGTTTGTTAGTGTTTTGGTTATCCAGAAACTTACTCTTGTATTAGTTCAACTACTTATACGTGTTTCACAGCCGGTTACGGTTCAAGTTCCGTAATCCTAACGGACACTCCCATGTCGCCCCATCACCGCATTCAGGCCTGGGACTTCTCCAAGTATAAACTTCCAGACCTGATCAACGGTGAGTGAACCAACCAACAACGAAATCAATCGTTACCTTTCTTTACATATGAAAGTAAAATAAAGATAGGGTACACACCATGAAAACCAGAAAATGAAATGAATTAAATTTCACTGAATTTGCTAGGATATCATTTTACACTTTAATTTGCTACTGTAGACTACTCGCATATAAAGAAAACATCCAAGTTGTATGTGAGAAAAATATTTGTGGACATAAAATGTGCAGGTAGAGATGAATTCAAATTTATCGGGAGGATTATGTTAACGTGTAGGTTATTAGTCAAATAGAGTTAATTTTGTATCTTATTTTCATTTTTTCCTAATTAATTGGTAATTTATAATTTACAAAGAAGGTATCAGCTGAATATTCACACTCACTTTTTACACTGAAAAGGTTATTTTTAACTACTAGTTTTTATCCTCTATTTTTCCACAATTTAAATTTTTTCTCAGTGTTCCTACTTTTCATATAGAATATTATTGACTACTTAATGGACTGTACTAAGCGCGTACATCAATGATAACAAGGGAACCTTAAATTTGCAATACTCTTCCTTACAAAACATTTTATCTTTGACTCTATGAATTTATAGAATCTTTGTACTTGTTTGTAATGAGGATGCCACGAGTTTTCAAAGATTATTTTTGCTTGAAAGGCATAAATTGAAAGAGGAATGTTACAACGTCATTGTATGAAAATTACATAATTCTATAATGAAATTATTTTTGAGTTCTGATTCCCAAAAGACAGCCACGTCCACAAGGATTTCGGTCCTGCCTATGCATCACCACCCTCGGCCACAACACTGGCTAAGAACTCAGTCAAGTTTACAGTGTGCTGCAGGGGTTAGGTTGGGTTTTTTTTGCTACTTTTTTCCATAATACTGTCAGTAGCAATTCACAGCAAAAAAAGATCACTCGAAAAATGAACCATGACTACGGAGGGACGGAAGAATGCAACAGCCCGATCTTGGCTTATTTGTAGCTGTCTAGAATGCCAGAATTATGTTTTACCATTCTAAGGTGACTTTTTTTAACAGGGGGTAGTATTTCAGACAAATTTAGCCATAAAATACCTCACTAAACCGCTGAAGTGTGCCGTAAACTTGTCGCATCCTTCAGCAAACAAGAAGTGGAAACGGTTTGTCCCAGTCTTAGTCATTTACCTGTTTCATGTTTTATTTCACAGCCGACAAGAACATCGTAGTGAGCGAGTGCAAGATCCACAATGACGCCAGTGTGGACATTAGCAAGGACGGACGACTGTTGGTAACACTGCTGCCGACCGGCCGCCTCAACATGACCACCAACCTGGGTAACTATCATGACTTTACCTACCTGAGTAACTTATCTCGGCCTAACTACCTGGTTCTAACCTAACAATCCATATTAACTATCCTAATCTTACCAACTCACCTTATGTGATCTGACCAAACCCAACGTGGTAACTAACCCAGCAAATCTGGTTAACTGTCAAATGCATCCCGAGAACTATAGTATCCATCCAGGGGAACTATCCTATCTAACATGAGTAACCATCCTAACTTATCGTACCAAGACGTCATTGTGTTCCATGCGCCGGTGTTAAAAAATTCAGTGAGTTTGTTGTCTATCAAGGTGCACTTGTTTTTTGTGTCAGTTGCGGAAGTATAGATTTTTAAAAAATCAGTGGCTAACCAAGGAAAGCACTTCTGCGACTCCAAAAACAAGTCAGTCTCAATGACAACAAACTCTATGAGTTGTAGCCTAACCTATGTGAGTAATTGTCCAAACCAAACTGGATAACTATTCTAATGAATCAGGGTTACTGTCCTTTTAACCTAACTATGTTAGTAACTGTCCTAACCTACTTATTTTGGTAATCTTTCTAACCTAACCTGTTTGGGTACCTACCTGGATAACTATTCTAACCTGTAACTGATCAGGGTAACTATCTTAACGCAACCTGTACCTCAAACCTAATACAAACCTAATACAACCTTAAAACTCTGGACATACATATAATGGCAATAAGGTTGGTTGTGGCAACATGTTCAAGCTTCGGAAGGGCTGTAGAGGAAACATAGGAAAAGTTTACTCCGGTAATCAGATAAAGCGAGCCTTGTTAGTTATGTCACATGAGAATAAGAGTAAGAAAATGTGTGATTTCGTTCACTTGATGGTCCAAAAAACTAATTATAAAAGTTTCCCAAGATTTTACTTAAAGAAACAAACAAAGTTAACTAATCCGCTGAATTATAGTTACTCTAGTTTGACGACCATAGGCAAAATTTTTGGGGAAAGGGGACAAATGCCCTCCCTTCCCCCAATAACCATGTGTTAGCAAGGAAATAACTTACATGATCTCTTCCTTCACAAAACAAGTGTCGACTGACGGACTGCTAATGTTACAGGCATCTACAGTCTGCAATGGAGCACGCTGGGCCAACTGCTGTACACGACCAGCTTTGAGCAGAGCATCGTCTCGGTGAGCCTCTCCCCCACCACCAGGCACCTTGTGGTGGGGCTGGCCTCCCGCCGGGTGGCTCTGGTCAGCTCTGACCGACACACCAACGCCCAGGTCAGTAGTAGGCAACAGATGACTGTTATTACCAACATTACAAGTATTAACTGTTTTTTTTTTTTTTTTTTTTTTTTTTTTTTTTTTTTTTTTTTTTTTTTTTTTTTTTAATTGAGTGAAAATTTATTGATGCAGCTTGAACCCGAAAATCTAGGCCTGTTTTAACCCAAAGCTCATGTAACTTAACCTCCTAGCCCAAAGTATTTTGACTTGACCTGGCCCAACCTGTTTTACCCTAGCCTGTCCCATTTTGTTATGATTTATTTCAAATTATTGCGGCCGACCTTACAGCCAAAATAACCTGGCCGAACCTAAAAAAAACTAGTCTTGCCTGATCCATCCCAATAAAACCAACCCTGACCTTAAAGAACTTCGCCTGACCCAAGCTAACCTTTTCTGACCTGACCTAACCAATGAGAAAATTCTGACATGACCTTAAACAACCTAATCTCAACCAATTAACCTAACATAACACAACTTTGCCTGGCCTGACTTGACATGACGTGGTCTAATGCAATATACATTGATTGCCAAAATTGAAACAAAACTAAACAATTGGCAGAAAATTACATCCAGGAAAATTTGAACAAGGTCAGTGGTTGTCTTTAAGTTAATCAATTAATATTGAATAGGTATAAAACGACCACTACATGTTTTGACCTGAGGGGCTTGACTGAGGAGGAGTGTGTTAGTTCTGCCAAGTTCTTTGGCATCTCTTGGTCGGGTCACTTAACAAAATTACGCAAAAAATTGACTTCTGAAATTTTTGTTTTATGACGTCTGTAGTCTTGTCTTACAATCAGTTGTTTCAAAAAAAATAATAATAGAATAGCCAACATCGGCATATTTCATTCATAGGTGACTTATGGTCTGATTGTTTGAGGCAGTGCCGCTACATTGAAGGATGTTTTTATTTTACAAAAGCGTGCAGTTAATATATTGCAGGAATAGATTTTGGAGCTCATTGTAAACCCTGGTTTGTTTATTTAAACATTTGTATCTTGTTACTGCTTCTATTTTGTAAAACCCAGTGTTCAAGAAAAATCAAACTCATCTTCTATATAGCAGAGAAGAACATAGTTATAATAAGAGAAGTAAACATGATGTACCTTATAGTGGATTTGGTAAAAAAAAATGTAAAAATCATCTGTAATTCTCGAGTTTTTAATAAATTGTCCCCTAGTATTAGAAATTTGAATGTAAAAAAATTCAAGACTGTTGTAACTTGGTTCCCATTGTTAAAAGCATTTCATGATATTGATGAATTGGATAACTGACTATTGAACTTTAATTGGGCTTCAGAGGACTTCTGAATGTGGTAGAACACTTTTTAATAAGTGCAATGTATTTATTCCACTGAATATCTTATGAAAATATAGACATTACATCATTTGAATTACCTAACCTTCCAAACCAAAAACCTGGCTTGACTGAATCCAATTAATTTGACTCATTCCCTGACCCAACCTTACCCAACCTAAATTGTCCTGACTTAATCCAACGAAACCTCTGGTGGTCTGGCCCACCTAAATCAGAGCAACGGGCAAAGGTGTGACATTGTCGCAGTAAGACCGCGATCGCAGCAGAAAGCTCGGCCTTATCATTATTGTGGGTCACGACAGACTGAATGATTGTGGCTGTATGAATGATCACCTGCGTCAGGACACTTGGTGCAGCATAAAGATCAGATTACGGTCCAGAATGTCTGTTGTGGCAGAGAGATTAGGAATAACATTTTGTTTATGGTACACTCTCCTTTGAGCCTGACTCAACCCAGCTTTTTTATATTATTTAGAATTTAAATCCAACCTACTTTTACATTACATGTAACACATTGTCCTAACTGCTAACCGTAGCCTATGTTTCTCAGGTATTCCGACTGGAGCCGTCGTCACCGTGCCACAAGGCGCCGCTTGGTTCCCGTGCCGGTCGCCTGGTCCATTTGCGCGACCTCGAGCTGAGCCGCCACCTTGGCTTCATGAGCCTAAACTGCATCCGATGGGCACCCAATCCGGGCCAGGGACTTGTCTATGGCACCAACACCGGCCACCTCAAGATACTGCGATGATCGCACGAGCGCACTGTACACTAGCGTATATATGTAAATACCTCCGGCGCACAGCCGACTAAACATGCCATGTTCCCAACCGTTTTCCAGGTGCTGTTTTTGTTTTATGTTTATTGATTTTGGGTTCGCTTACCGGAAATTGTCTCGACACAAACGTTGTTTTTAGTTGCACATGAATGTTTTAATAGAAGTAAATGATCGGATAACTTGTGATGTTTTTTACAGGCTGAGTATATAAGGCGATATGTAATTGTATTATTTTCTTAAAATAACAATTCCAACTTTTGCCAATTTCTTTAAAAATACACAATGGAACTCAGTTCTGAGTTCAGTAATTGTACTTATGTTATATTTATGCTTTATGTGACATAATACTAGTCCTTCACATTAAATAATGTTGATTAAAATTAATAATTGTCCTTTAAGTCCTACACTTTTTATTCCATTTCATTATTTTATGGACAACAGATTGATTGCCTCTTTTACCCAATATTTTCTCTTTCATAAGACTTCTGTGCTTGAAATTGATCGGGATACATTTTAAATATTTATATTACTTTTTCAATTCTGTTAAAAATAATAATCTATAGTCAAAAAATATATAAATATATGTTTTTTCTCTGATGATTACAACGATGTGGAAATAAATGGTAAGCAACACAAACTAATGTATACAGCACAAAATTATCTTCAAATAACGAATTTCAGTTTGTAAACATTACTTGAAGTAATATACTAATTGTAAATCAAGGAACTGTGTTAATGTTTTAAAAAGCTCAAAATATGGCTGCAGGTTTTACATTTGCATAAACGTATTGTGTGATTGATTTATTTTAAAATTGATGGCTGTGTCTTCAAAGTCAATATAAACTATACTGTGAAATGTTAACTCTCTTGGATGGTTCCCTTAACAAACAAAACTATAACTGATGTATAAAGTTTTATGAAATACCTACTTAAATGTTTCAAAAGGTATCAAAGTTTGTTGTTTGTTTTATCTTCTGTAAGACTATAAATAATAGAATTATTAACTACAGTCACCAAAATAGAACCATTATTTACATATTTTAGGAGCTTACATGTTAATTACAAAATAGTAGTAATTTTTTTTACTAAGTTTGACAAAAAATTTTCAGGATGTAATAAAAATGTCCCCTCTTGATATGTAGTATTGGGATCCCACCATTTTAGTCTCATAAAGTTTAATGAATTTCATGAATGCAGTTTATGAAGTCTGCAAGGTAAATTTGAAAGTCATCTTGCAGATCTTGCTGTTAAAGTCAACAATGCCCTAAATAAACGTGATTTTCAGGTTTTATTTATTGATAGAGAAAATAGGAAAGAAGTGGGAAGGGCAGGGAGTTGATCCAGGAACAGTTGTGCCAACCCAAAACCATTAAATGGACGTAACCTATCCGAATTCAGCAGAATGTGTATGGTATTATTCCAGTGTTCTGTGTTCATCCAAAAATTATCTAATTAGCATGTAAAATTATCGGTGCAATTAAACAAACGGTGTTAACTTTTAAGTTGTTTGATTGCTTCTACGCTGCATGTGCTATATTATGTTTGACTACTAACAGTCGTTTAAATTTAAAATTCAATAAAAATTTTTTGCCATGTTAATCTTATGAACAAAAAAACGACTTTTAAGGTCTATCTGTTCCTTTCAGAATATAAATCTACGGCAGCTACGGCAGCGGCCGTGGCTCAGTGGTAGAGCTCTGGGTTATCACCCAGCGGGCCCGGGTTCAAATCCCGGCTCGGGGACAAAAAGATTGTTCGGCCGCTCCCGTGGTTCGGAAGTCACGTTAAGCCGTTGGTCCACCTGCATAGAAAACAAAAAAGTGCAGGCATTTCAGGCAAGGAGAACTATCAGTTAATTGCTGATCTCCCTCTGCTAAAAGCCATACGATTATTATTATTATAGAATATAAATATCTAAAATATAAAACATTATCACAAAACTATTAAATAAGTCCAATTTTTTGACATGTATAATGTTGACGTTGGCCCTGAAATAGGGGAGTTGTGTTCACAAAAAAACTACTTCACATTTTATATAGAAACATAGGATTTTGTTTTGGGGAGGTCACAAAATGTTGGAATTTTTTGCATTAGAAAATGAAAATGTATTTATTATTAAAGGGCGATGACTTATTCCAACCCAAGTTTAAATCAGATATCGCCTTATGACTTAACTTTTTTCTGACTTTCTCCTGGTTCAGTATAATTTGAGTCGGGGAAAGCGATCGTAAATAGATTTCAATTGTTTGGTTCATCTGCCTTTATTTCATTATTCATAGTTATTATTATTATTATATTTTTTATATTTATAAACCTATCTCATGACATGAGAAAAGAGAAACTTGTGCAATTTTCAGAATCTAAAGTTGTGAGAGCAGTAATAATGGAGTATACAGTTTGACTTGCAAAAAATTATGGTCCCAACGTTACCTAACTGCAACCTTTACCGTTTAGAAATTGTACTTATACGAGTCCAAACCTAGGAATGAACAATTATATTTCATCCAAGCACAAGTTCACAACAAAATTAACTTGTTAGATGAAAGTTTGGTGGAAATATTTAGCTACAGACAAATCACCAGGAAAAACTGGTTTTAACTTTTTAAGTATTCAAGTTCAACAAGTTCCTTAATGTTCAAATTTAAGGCTTGTTAATGTTCACACGTGGTCTACTTTTGACAAACCAAACCAACTAATACTGTATTTGAACCAATTTACCATAGTTTTGGGGTATACTTGGTGATATTGTATATATCAAACAATAGTCAAGATGGAGCATTTCTATTTTGTATCAGAACCAATTTTCCTTGGTTTTGTGGTATACTTGGTGAAAATCATAACAAACAATATTCAAGATAAAGCATTTCTTTTTTTTTTTGACTATTTTACCTTGTATTTACGAATCTATAAAAAAGTCTGAAATGCCTGAATCTTAAACTTTAGTTTTCAGTTTCAAGTGGTTTGAATCTTTATTGCAACATTAAAATACCACCTATAAAATTCTATTGAATCGTTTGAAACAACCTCATTCTTATTGTATCCTTCAGTGTTAGAACTTTTCACTTGTATTTTATATTTTGATAATTTAGGTATAGTTTTGATTTTATACTCGTGTAATAATGAACATGATACCCCATTGAGGTAATGCTTAGGTTTTGTTTCTAAAGTATGAATTGCTTTTGCTAACATATGTTGATTGTTGAGATGATATAGTCTATGTTTTTAATTCTCAACAATTGCAAGTTTAGGCAGTCTTCACAAAGTCAACAATTCAACCTAATTTTAGTGCTTTCAGGAATCATATTCAAGCACTAAGATTCATATGTTATAGGTATTATTTATATAATTTAATAGAATCAAATTTACTATATAGTTAATTGTTACAAAAACTGAAATAATTGTGTAATTTATTTCAGACATTCTATGTATTTACTGTGCTGAAAATATGTGATGTTCTGTTTTATCCTATAATAAAAATATATCAAAACTAAATTTCTTGAATTTTGTAAAATCTCCTTTTGATCAAATACTCTGTAAAATACTAATAAAAGATATTTATGTAATGCTGTATACAAATATGGTGTATTTTCGTTCAGTTTGAGCAATTTAAATTACATAAAATTTATAAATTTGCTGGTTGAGCAAATAACAGTTGACTTTTAATGCATTCCAAAAACAATGCAAAATGAAGAAAAGGAAGATTTTAAAATCCAAAAGAAAATTGGCAGTTAAATAGTGATTAGTATTTTGAAGAATCTTGTTTTAGTAAAAATAAATAACCCTGTCGCAGCAGACCTGCGTTCTCAGTAAATTTTCAAAGGAATTTGAGATTTTGTATTTTCCCCATAAACGCACGATAAGAATGAGTATGTAGGTTTAATGCCATGAGATGTTGTTAAAAAATGTTATTTGTTCGTAAATGTAATGGTTAGGTTAGGTAAGGTAAATATCAAATTGTCTCAATATTCGACACTTTTTCATTTTCCCCATAATCCCCCTATGGGATAACATAATAAAGATTATGTTGGTTTGCCGCCATATGGGTGTTATAAGCAGATATCAGTTAAACCCTACCTAGTGAGTGTACATACAAAAATGTTCATAGTTATGCCAATAAATAAGCGAGATACAGGGTTTTTTGATTTCCCATGAGATTAACGTGGGAAACCTAATTTTTTTTATCAGTTATCAGTTTGATATACAGGCCCCTATATACATGTATATGGAAATAAACGAATAGTGTTTTTGGGTTCTGGGGACCTCAAAATGAAAAAGTAACATGGTCCCGGGCTTAGGTCTTACCATGGCTACTACCGTAATAGCGTGTTCCCTATAGGGAAATTCGCTAAAAACCATTTATATATTACCATAAAACCCTTTAATTTTTAAATACATTAATAGAACAAATGCCATGCATACAAATGCGTTCGTTCAAATTCATATATATGTATTTGTTTGTTTACACGATATCTTTGAAAAGAAACCTTCAATTTGGATGAAATTTTTTATGAAGATGTAGGTAAGCACTCTTCAGGTCAAGTTCGAAAACCAGATTAATCGGACTATGGGAACTGGGTTATATAAAGTTTCAAAGGGTTCAAATCTGGTTTTAATTTTTTTAATTCACTAAATCTACTAAAGACCATTCAAGAGCTTTAAAAAACTAACAATTTTGTATTTTGAATCTTTAATTTAGCATCACTAGTTACGGAGTGAATACAAAAAAATTTTGCCATGTTATTCTTGTGGGGAATACATAATCAATCAATCAATAATATTTTATTCACAATATGTCCGATGCTTGATGGCAAATCTGTGAATGCATATCTTTAATTTAAGACTAAAATTCACCAGAAAAGAAAAACCCAAATTTTTTAATATATAGATTATATTTAAAAATTTGGGTTTTTCTTTTCCGGTAATGTTTGGCTCTTCTACCAGACCGATTTTCATGATTTTAGTCTTAAATTAAAGGTATGCATTCACAGATTTGCGATCAAGCATCGGAATGAACTTTCCTATCATTATTAGTCGATTTACACACAAATTAAATTTCCTCCCTGTACATTTCTTATGGGGGGTTAAATTTTAATTATCTTTCCCAGGTTCGTTTGGCTATTCTAACAGACTGATTTTGATAATTTTTGTCTTAAATTAAAGGTAAGAATGCACAGATTTACCATCAAACATTCATATTCAATTATCTACCATATTACTCGACTTCAAAATATAAATGTGATAATTTCCGGAGTTTTGAATTAAATTAAAGATAAAATTTTCCAGTTATAGTTATGTAAGCTACATGTTCTGGTCTAAGAAACCAACTCTGGAATACAAGCTTTCATACGAGCCTTTTGAATGTAAAAATCAGACTAAATTTAAGCTTACTACTGCATTCTAAACAACATATATTTTTTATGGCTTATCTGCAATCAAAGATACATAACTCCATTTCTATTTCAGATATTTTAAATGTTTGGTCTTCAAAATAATCCTTGAAGTTTTGGCTTGATCGTTAGAATTGAAATTCATTTATCTACTATATTACTCGACCTAAAAACATGTATTTGATAATTTCCGGAATTTGGAATTTAATTAAAGATAAATTTGTACAGTCGTAATTATGTTAAGATATATGTTTTTTTCTAAGAACAATCTCTGGAATACCAGCTTTCATAAGAACCATTGAATATAAAAAATCGGATGATATTAAAGCTCGCTACTGATTTCTAAACAGGTGCATTCTAAGTAGCAGGCAATGGAAGTTTTTTTAATTTTGAAACTGTTATAAAAGATTTTAATGAAAAGTTAAGATGCCTGGCATTTCTGCTCAGTTGTCCGATTGAGGTTGGATTTGCGGCACTGTTTTCTGTTAAGCGAGACCTTTAATATGAGGTACATATTGCCCTGTGCTTACATTTAAGATTTTCTTGTGACTCCAAGTAGGCCCGTCCCCCATTGGGGCTAAAAAATCACATTGTACCACAAAATGAAGTAAAAAATGGCCAAATATGGATGTTTGAAGTTCCATTCCTCTAAGTCATCCCTTATAGAAAAAATAAGAGGGGAAGACATTCAAATTCAATAATGTCTGTACTGAAATGGGTCCAAGAACTGAATTTTTTTTCCACTGTTACCATGACATAAAATACAATATTGCTCGTTATCCTCAAACCGAACATAGTGATTAAATATACCATTGTAAAGCTAAAATAATTCTCTACAAACTCAAGACGTACGGTTTTGCTCATGAACTTCAAACAAAGGAGCTGTATGGGAATTTTTTTATATGATGTGAAGAAATGAATCACTTTTTAATGTTTGTGTCGATTTTGCCACAAAACCTTAAGCTTTCTGCAATATATATACCAAAGATGAAAGTGAGCAGGGCTAGTATATATTAATATATTATTATGTATATATGAAAATGAACGAATGGTGTTATTGGCTTCTGAGGACCTCAAAATGAAAAAGTAAAGTGGTCCTGGGCTTAGGTCTTACCATGGCTACTATACCGTAATAGCGTATTCCCTATAGGGAAACTCGCTAAAAAAATTTAACTATTGCATAAATGTACACAATACAAGCACTAAAACCTTAAACTTAAACCTGTTAAAACAAACTTTAAGAAAACCAAAGCACCACATCATGTTCCGACCGATGCCAACTTCACTTTGAGTCTTGAAACCAGCAGTGCACTTTACTGCGTCTGGCAGGCTGTCCGAGCTGTCCAGAGCGGGACTCCACTGTAACGAATGTAAATACTGTACAATATATAATGAAATATTTTATGTGTTTTTGTATGGATTAATAATTGAATTTTTACTTAACTTCAATACATTACTCACGTAAAACCAAATATTTGGTTGATTGAAAAATAACAGCCATTGATAGAAATTCGCAAAGTACGCGGTCTGCTATGACGCGGGTATTTTATCAATTTAAAAAGTAGTGGAGAAGCTATTTTGAACAAATTTGGCCAATAAATCAGAAATAATATCAGAGTTTGATCTTATTAGGCTAGAAATGACTACTCTTAAGTTTTGTTAGGGTTCAACTTACTTCAATATTGGTCAATGCTACTTACCACCACTATCTATGAAATGTACCCATACCAAGTAAAGATAAGGAAATAATTAGGCCTAATTGTTATTCTAATTCATAAATTAGCAGTGTTGAAATAAATGCTGAGGAGATGTAGGCTACACAACTTATCAATAAACATTTGCATTTGGAAAATTAATTGTAAACAATTTGGATGTGCCATAATTTAATAATTAATTGCATGTGTACTTGTAAATTTGTGAACTTAGAACTTATTTTCTAATTAGTTTCGAGTTGTTCATTAAACTTCATTGTTTTAGAAAGTTTCTCAAGTTTTTTTTCACTAAGAAAAGTATTTTATGTAACAATAATATATAAAATACCGTACAATTAACTAATTAAATGTTTAGAGGCATGAAGTGATGTACCGGTAATGCCTAAAGAGTTAACGTTAATGCCCATTTTAATTGAACCTAACAGGGAGTTGCCTTTTTAGCCGTAGTACAATTTGATCCAGTGCCGGTAAACGCTAGATGAGGATTCAAGTCCGGGCTCAATGGGCCAAACTAAACCAGATTGAGCCAGATAAACCATGCATGACTAGGCTATATCCTACTTACTCCGAGCGAGCAGCGAAAGTAACCTCTTTAATTGCCCCTCTTTAATTTCACTGAACCCTACTGCAAAATCCAGTTTACCCTACCTGTTACCAGAATTATACAACTGCCCAGTCAGCACAAAATGTGAATACCCCCCGTCGCAGCAGACCTGCGTACTCAGCGAATTTCCAATGGAATTTTGGTATATTTTATATTTCCCCATAAAATCCATGGGGATGAGAATATGTAGGTTTGAAGCCATAATATGGGTTTAGTTGGTAAATATAAGTTAAATCCTACCTAGTGATTGTACATACCAAATTTTATAAGGTTATGGTGTTCTGTTTATTTTCCCATAAACCCCATGGGGGTGAGTATGTAGGTTTGCCGCCATATGGGTTTTGTAAGCAAGTATAAGTTAAACTTATCTAGATAATGTACATACCAAATTTGATTAAGTATATGTCAATAAATAAGCAAGATATAGCTTTTCTTGATTTCCCATATGAATTAACATGGAAAACACATTTTTTTGATTTTCCCCGTAACCAGTTATGCTAAGATAAAAATTCAAAATACCAAATCGTTTGTTTTTTTAAGCTCTTTTAAATGGTTTCAGTTAAAATTGTTGAATTTTAAAAATTAAGGTCGAAAAATGCCAAAAACCCATTTTTAACCCTTTTGAAACCCCATAAAACCCCGTTCCAATGGTCCGATCATTCTGGTTCGCGAACTCAACCTAGTAGATGCTGGCTTACACCCCTGTACCAAATTTCATCAAAATCGGAGGTTCCGTTCAAAAGTTATCGTGTTAACGGACACATAGATATATATATATATATATATATATATATATATATATAGATATATATATAGATATATATATATATATATATACATATATATCAATTTGAAGCGAACGGTGTTTTTGGCTTCTAGGGACCTCAAAACGAAAAAGTATCATGGTCCCGGGCTTAGGTCTTACCGTGACTACTACCGTAATAGGGTATTCCCTATAGGGAAATTCGCTAAAATGTGAAAAAAATTACTTTTTTTCACGTGAAAATTGCGTGGAAAATGTAAATGTGAAAAAAGGTGAAAATGAGATATATTTTTTCATATCAAAATTACGTTAAAAATGTAAATGTCAAAAACTGATGAAAAATAAATATTATTTTTACGTCAAAATTATGTGAAAAACGTCAAATGGGGAAAAAATGTGAATAAGGGAATATTTCTCATGTAAAAATTATGTGGCAAAAATGTAAATATAAAAAAACGAGTAAACAAGAGAGTATTTTCTCATTTTAAAATTATGTGAAAATGTATATTTAAAATAATTTATTTTCAAATTTTATTTTACTTTTTAGTGTTGATAATTTTATTTCACTGTCAAAGTATCAGATTTATATATTTAGGTATATTGTCTAATTTATAGCCTTAGAAACAACAATTTGCATTTAAATTTGTGGTATCAACAATTTATAATTATTTTTTCTTAACCTTCACATTCTTCCAACAGTATGTAATTTCATGCGTTGGTTATACTTTTAATAAAACTTAAAAACTTAATACGCAATAATAAATATATTTTTCCTACACCTACTATCTAAAGCCGTATTTTACTCCTTGGAATAGAGTAGTTAAAGTACTAATTTCTATCCCATGTGACTTGAATACGTCTACCTAGGGAAAACTCAAGTTTTTTCGTACCTCGGGGCTAAAGTTTTGTTACATAAGAATAACATTAAAAGAGAGATTAAAAAGAACATGAGCCACAGTCAGCTGTTGCTTGTATATGTTTCGTTACTCATTGTTGACTAATAGCAGCTGTCGCTGCTGCACACCTGCTGACCATTCTGTCAGCAGTGAGTGAGCAGTATCTCTAGTGCTAGAGATGGCCGTGGCAATTTACGTGTTTGTTTACATTTCGCTTTGGGTAGTCTATTAACCTAATAAGTCCAAAACATAAGTGTAAAACTTTTGACTAGGCTTAAATTATATTTTGTTTTTACGTGTTCTTTAAAAATGATATAGCCTACCTTGTGAGTGCTTTTTTTTATGTTGATGTGCCTGATCCAGCTTGCCGGAGCAAGCGATCGAATGTAGGTAAAGTTAAATTATGATCGAATGTAGGTAAAGTTAAATTATGTACGGTAGGCCTATTAGGCCTAAATGTTATCGTGTAGATGGAGGAAAAATGTTGTGTGCATCAAGGGGACTAAAGTACGGTTACTTTTCTCCCTCAGGGAGAAAACATTGTACTTTAGTCCCTAGAAGCACAAATAACTATATAAAATATTTCAAAATAATTTATTAACAAACACATAGTTATTTCAAATTGGATCAAAGTTTTAATTTTGACTTGCGGAAGTTCAAGAAGGTTAAGTATTAAATGTATAAGTAGTAATTTATAATTTCTTACTATAATACTATAGTAATTACTATAATACTATATTACTATAATTTATTAGTAAAATGTGTAAATTACTACTTACACATTACTCCTTCTCTGGTACGGCTGAAGTGCTAAGAGGGTCAAGGCGCTAGAACACACTGACTGGAGATTGTAGGTTCAAATCCTCTTGGTTAGTGGAAAAAATCTCGTTCGACTTTATTTAGATTTTTGTATTGGCAAGCATTCATTTACAAAATTGGTTGAAAACCATTTAAAATGTTTAGTAAAACATAAGTTAAAAAGGTAAAAATTAAGTAAAACATAAATGTCATTTTCAAATCTTTTTTCACGTGAAATTTAGTGACCTCTTCACATTTTCACGTCAAAAAACATGAAATTTACATATTTTTTACGTTAACGTGACAAATGTAAAGAGAAAACGTGAATTTCACGTGATTTTTACGTTTTTGTGCTATCTGGGTATTTATTGAATACCCTTTATGGGTTTACAGTTTATTTCTAATTAATTGTTGGACAATGGCGGATATTACACGATCAATACCTGGATGATCTGGATCATGATAAATATTGACAGTATTGTTTACTGTGCTTGATCTTGCACAGTCAATATATGGATCATACTTCAATATTTGACTTTACACACTCAATACGTATCGAGATCCAGGATCACGATCCAAATATAGCGATCCGTATTGAGCGGGTAAAGTCCGCCAATATGCATTGCTTTACTAATTGTCAAGCTATACAGGGTGTCTTAAGTCCGTCACTAAACTTCATAATATGGCTAATTGGGTCAAAATAAGCAAAAAACTTAATATGAAGTTGTTTTTTTTTCCATTTTGTTTTTCCCACTTAATAACTTTTATTTCTGTGACGGATTGATCTAGGAACTTTATATTAGGCATGGACCTTTATAATAGTCTACTAATGTCCATTTCCACAATAAATATTTAAACCCAAATATCCTAAAATGGTAAATTATATCAAAATTTTACTGGACACAAATATAAAGCTGACAAATTTTATTATCTAATCAACTATACCAAGTTTGTAAAGATCTGATAACAAATAATGGAGTTATTGTGATTTTTATCTTAAAATAACCACAATTTGCATTACCGGTAATTATAATTCAAAATCAACGTTTCTTCTGTCAGATGTTTTGCTTATTTTGACCCAAATAGCCAAATTATGAAGTTTGGTGATGGACCTCAAAGACACCCTCTATAAGAATTCATTCGGTTTCAAAAATTTTCTGGCAACCGGGACATTAAAAAAAAAAACGAAGTAATAAAATTTGGGTTCTCAGTGGGTTTTTAAATGTTTAATCATTTAATTTTTAAGAAAGGCGGATTTAAAATATTTTGCACGACACTACAAAAGTCATATTCAGGGGATATTACAGAATTTCAATAGGGTGATAATTTTTTTCCACGGCCTATACGCATTGAGTTTATACCTTAGCGTATTAACATTCGAGTATATAGTCAATGGTCATAGATACAGGGTGTCCAGCTTCCACCTTTATAAACTTTTCCAGACTATTAGTACAGTAAAATAAGGCCAAAAACAACCTTTTGATCGGCAACTGATGTGCGTCCATGAAATTTTCAGGAGACCTTCCTTTAAGCTCTAGAAAAAGAGAGTTGACAAGTCCCCAAAAAATAAAGTTGTTTTACACCTATAAAATCACTTTTCAAAATGGCGGTTCTTTTGTAATGAAATAAATTTTGAAAAAAGCTTCAATTTTTCATTTTTTACGTACATCGCCCCAATATTATGTTGTGGTACCAACTCCAATAATTGTTGGGTACTAAATACTTTATTTTTAACGGTCTTTATATTTTGGCCGCCATCTTGGATCCGCCATATTGGATACAAGTTGGTTTTTTCTAATGTAAAGATAGAGTTGTGACACATCATTTCAGAGTAGATTTTTTCGCTCAATGCAATGGCGCAATCCGTTTTTTTTTTTAATATTTTTCCGTTTCAAAGATATACGGAAATTAAAATTCTTCTCCATACATTTCTTATGGACGTTTCAAATTTTGAATATATTTATTGCTTATTTTTCCTCATATATCCTGTTCTAATTGAGATAGGTTGTTAGTTTTGGTATCAGATCACTCAGTGGATCAATGGGCTTCTTTAGAGTTTTTGTTCGTTCGAATTAGCTTGGTTTGAAACGGTTTGTAAATTTTAAACTTTACCCAAATTTCAGAAATGGATTTTTTTGAAAAGTGTATAATATCACATCTTAAACGTATTTAATTTTAACAATCAATATATGGGGTTAAAGCCAATAATGTACCGTGTAATTTAAGACCAAAACGAACCTTGAATCTTATTTACAACTTGAGTTGTACGTCTTTAACTGAAGACGAATTTCAGGAACCAATAAATTTTATGTTGATTAGACAGTTATAAGCCACTAAATATCCAACGTATTTCAATGGCCAATAACTCAAATTAAAGACATTGATGTACTAGTTGTTTTAAGACCAGAATTAACTTTGTCTCTTATTTAGAACTTGAGATATTAATCTTTAACTAAAAGTGAATTTTAAAAAAATGAACTTTCTATCAAATAGAAGGATATAACTCGTCTCAATATCCTCCAAATGGAATGAAGAATAGCTAAAATTAATGCCAGGAATATTACTGAGTATTTTAAGGTCACAATGAACAGAACTCCTCAATAAGGTCTAGATATAAAAGAAAAATAATGCAAAATAAATTTAACGTTCGAAATGTCCATAAGAAATGTATAGGGTTGAATTTTTATTTGAGTGAATCTTTAAAACGAATCAAGATTTTAAAAAACGGATTGCGGCATTGTAAACAGCGTAAAAATCTACTTTGAAATGATGTGTCACAACACTATCTTTACATTACAAAAAAAATAACTTTCATCCAATATGGCGGATCCAAGATGGCGGCCAAAAATTAACGAGCGGTCATAATGAACTACTTCCCATTAAAAAATTATCGGTGGTGGTGTCACAACATTATATTAAGAAATGCAGGTGAAAAATAAAAATAAATACATTTTTTTAATGTATCCCATTACCAAAAAAAAACGCCATTTTGAAAAGTGGTTTTATAGGTGAAAAACAACTTTATTTTTTGGGGGACTCATCGGATCTTTAATTATAGTGCTTAAAAGTAGCTCTTATCAAATTTTTGGGAATGCACATCAGTTGCCGATCTAAAACCCTAATTTTACTGTAAAACAAACAGAAAAATCATATAAACATACGTCCTAAAATACTTCGTTAAGCCACTAGCCGCCATTTTCTTTTTTACACTTATTTTCACATACATCACCAAACGGTATCTTATAAACAAAAACAAAAAAACCTTCTTTACATTTTCTTTACTTAAAGTTCAAATTTTCGGCATTGGCCTTCATCAGGACATCAAATAACATCAAATAAAAAATAAATAATGATTTTGACATTATAAATTGAACAGATGGGAGATTTTTTGAAGCAATTACATTTTTGTGGGTAAGGTTGTGTGGAACTTAAAATTTTGAATGTTATATAAAATTATCTTAAGTTAAGGCCATATGGAGTTTTTGACTTAAGAATTAGTTGATGGGCCTGTTCAAGTTCTCGAATCCTTCGATCTCGATCATTATTGGCCAATTTGCAAATTCCTTTTAAAGAAAAACATTGCTGAAAATTTTGATCGTGCTCTCTGGCATGAATGGCTACAGGCTTCTGTATATACGAGTGATTTACATCATGCCTGTGGCCATTCATGCGTACCCTTAGAGCTGTTGTGGTTTTACCAATGTAATCCTTTGGGCAGTTGTTACAGGAAAGTTGATATACTACATTAGTAGACTCACAAATTGATGTTTTCTTTAATTTTGTAGGTTTTATTGATTTGGCTGCTCGTGAAAGTTTTAGAGGTAAGAATTTTTTACAAGGATAACAGCCAGGAACGTTGTGACTAGGGACAGGAGAGGAAGGCAATTTAGGTTTAGAAAGGATATTTTTTAAATTAGGAGATCTCTTGAAAATCAATCGGGGGGGGTTTGAGAACAAATCATGTGTTGAAGGAGAGCTCAAGAGGATACTGTGAGCTACTCTCAAAATATTGTTTGTCTTATATAATCCAGGAAAGTACTGAGTGACAAATTTTGGATCATTACTAAAAGAATTTGTTGCTGCATTTTTCGAACTGTGGATTTGTTGATCAATAATGTTTTGAGCACATCCTCTCCTACTAAGGGAATTACTTAATTTATCAAGATAATTTCTGTAATCACGATTTTCAGAGCACAAATTTCTTGCTCGAATTGATAAGCTTTTGGGTATGGATTTTTTTACGTGAGCTGGATGACAACTTGAATAGGCCAGGTAATCCATTGTATTTGTATCTTTTATGTGGATTTTAGATTTTAGAGTCCCACCCTAAATATAGTGATATCAACATCCAAAAATGTAATTGCTTCTTTTGAAAAGTTCCAGGTAAACTTTAAATTTGAGAAATTGTTCAAATCTTCTAGAAACGAGTTTAAAGTGTTCATGCCATGTTCCCACACCATAAAAATGTCATCAATAAACCTGTACCACACTTTGGGTTGTAAACACTGTGAATTTCAAAAACGTTCTCCAATGTCGGCACAAAAAGGTTCACAAAAGAAGGGACGATGCGAGTCCCCATGGCAGTTCCTTTCACTTGAAGATAGTTTTGGTCCCTGAATTTAAAATTGTTCATTGTTAAAACAAAGTGGATTAGTCGCAGGATAAAATTTGTGCTAGGTTTTGAATTAACTGGACGTTTGTCAAGGTACTTCTTGATAGAATCTTTTCCTTCATCGTGGGGAATGTCCGTGTACAGTGACACAACATCAACGGTTACCAAAAAGACATCTTTATTAGAAGGAATGATGATATTCTTGATTTTGTCTAAGAAGTCTGATGAATCTCGTATGTATGATGGTAAACTTTTTACTATTGGCTGGAGTACGCCATCAATAAAGGCTGAAATTCTTTCCGTTGGAGACCCATATCCTGATACTATGGGTCTTCCAGGTGGAGGGCGAATGAGCTTGTGGACTTTAGGTAATAGGTAGAATACCGGTGTTCTTGGATTAGATGGACTCAATAGTTTTATAGTTTCCATACTTAAGTTTTCCTCAGGTCCATATCGTAGCAGAAATCTAGATATGTCATCATTAAATTTACAAGTAGGATCATCGGGAATCATTTTATAGAATTCTTTATCATTGAGCTGTTTTTCTGCTTCCCTGACATAATCGTCTCGATTAAGGATTACCGTACTGTTACCTTTGTCTGCTTGAAGAATTATTATGGAATTGTTTTCTTTCAATGAATTAATAGCTTGCCTTTCCTTTTTGGATAGATTGTCCTTGTACTTTCGAAATTAGGATCTGAAATGTTTGAGATAACTGCATTAATAAATTGTTCAATAGGATGATCGGCGGGAAGAGGGTCAGGATCCCAATCGGACTTTGGTTTGAATTTATTCAAACAGGGAGGTATAGTTGGTTTCGAAGTTTGAGGAAAATACTGTTGTTTCATATAAAACTGGAGTCGGACATTTCTAGCAAAGGCAAGTCATCAGCGACAAAGTTAAAATGATTGAATTTTGGGCGAGGGGAAAATGCCAAACCTTTACTCAGCACGTTAATTTCATTTTGGTTCAGAATATTGTTAGATAAGTTAATTACATTAGATAATAAGTTAATATTCATTTTTACTGGGAACAGTTGGAGTTTTAGAGGTAATTCTGGTCAAATTCCACTTACAGGAGAAACGAACATTACAGTATTGTGAATAAGGCATATCTAACGTACCAGATGTCTCGCCGACTCGTCGTTTCTTGAGAGAAGAGATTTGACTTATATACTGAGTTCCATAGGAAAAATTTTGAGATTAAAAGATAGAACCCGACTTGTGGAGACTAAGGGTAAATTCTTATTTTACTTATCCATTGAATTTCAAGTTATCGAGGTAATTGTGGAATATCTTCTACTTACAGAAGTAAAATATAACCATTAAATTATTTTGAACCACGGAGTTCCCTGTTATTTATGTTTTTTTTCAACTTAGGCAGGTTTTTTTAAGGGATTGAAAATAATTCTAAATACCGATCATCTTGATTTATCTACATTAGAGTTAGCAAGAGTGTACTGAAAGTTTTGTCTAAATCGTTAAAATTCATTTTAAAGTACTCATAAAAGTTAAAAGTTTTAAGTAACTTAGTAATAAAAATAAGTTTAGATAAGAAACATCTTTACAATGTAATTTATAGTAATGGTAATAATTGTGAATCTTTGGTCATACATTAATAAAATTGGTAGGAAAAAATAAATCTACAGTATCGAGGTTGTTATAAAGAATAGATATGCTAAAGGGGTAGTATGTCCGAAAGATAATATATGTATTTTAAGAAAACAATTAATTACTAGTGATGTCAAAGTGATAGGTGGATATTTCTTTACTATACTTTCTCCTTGTTCATCAGCCAAAAGGCTGCACCGACATCATTGGATAAGTAGCACACATTATGGTGTGTTGAGTGACTTGTCAATTTATATAAATCGATTGTTTCGTTGTTTCCCCTAACAACCGCCATTAATATATTGGGTTTAGTAAAAGAAACACTATTTTTTAGCAGACTCAAAAGCATGGATTATGAAGTTGGAATGGATCTAGGAGTGTTCAAACCCTTGTTTGTCTTAGAGTCCATTTTCGGTTTGACATCGGTTAACTTAAAGACTTTTGATCAAAGTGTTCTGAAAGTGTTCTATTGTTGCTTTGCAGCTATAGTTTTTACATTTGAATTCATTACTTATTCTCTAAAGCAAATTAACTCAGAAAACCCTGAAGGACTAGTGATGAATATGATTCGTTTGTGTTTCACATATCTTGTTGTGCATAACGAAATCAACTCAATCATGAAATCGTATCAGCAGATTTCACTCGCCCTTCAATTGAGAGCTTTAGATAAGAAATTAGAATCTAAAGGAAATTTCAGAGAAAAACTTGAATTTAGAGCCATTATTACTCTCTTTTCTATTATTTTTCTTCTTTTCGCAATATCACATTTATTTCGTGCAAAAAATTATCTAAGCAATATTTTGCCTATCACCGTTTGGTTCACCACCCCTTTTTTGGATGGAATGCTTTGGGTTCTTATCCTCGAACAAATAATCTTTGTGAATAACTTAACAAGTATAGAAAAAAGGATTTCAAGCGAAATTTGTAGAAAAATTATCCCACAAAATAAAGAAGCGACGATATCAAAAATACAATTTTACATCTCCCTACAAAACTCACTGTACAACTCCAAAGTGGTGTTTCATCAAAGACTTCGATTATTTATTGTTTTCTTGACATTCCTTTGGGAAGTATTTGCAATGACGTATTTGTCTAACGGTGGAGATTTTTTCTCATTAAGTAACTTAAGTCTCATCATATTATCAGTCACATTTGTGATGCTGGTTTTTTTGATTGGAAAGTTGTATGGCGCGTGTGACGACTATCGGCTGAAGACGGTGGTGAACCTTTACAAAAGCCGCGACAAACTGGAGCAGAAATCCTTAAAACACCAAGTTTTGGCCAACATCCACCGCAACAACGTCTTCTCTTGTTGGCTGTTTGACATTGAATACAGTTTGATATCAGAGGTTATTGAAAACCTTGGGTTCGTCTACACTGCGCTGCAGAGTCCTCGTAACTAATTTGATGGAATGTATGGTGCAAAAACATTGAATCTAAACTTTATAACAATGGAGCGTTTTTGGAGAAGGTTTGAAACAATATAGTAGTTAGGATGAAATAAATAGCATGATTCTGTTTTCTATGTTTTTTAGGTGTAATTTTATCAGTAAGTTGTATGAGTTTGATGTTTTGTTTTATTACTCGAATGCAATAATAAAGATCTCCAATGCAAATAATAAACTAGTGATCTCAGTACTATTCTCTACGACTATATTTTGTGTCTAGACTATGAAGAATGCAGGTGCAGGCTATTGGCGATTTTTGAACAGAAAACAACAAATACTCTCCCTTAAATTCTATTAAAAAAATAGAGGTTTTCATCAGTAGGACGGAAAGTGGCTTTTTTCTGCGCGTTAATCGCGTTTCATGCGGTTAAGCACAGGAAAACACTTTCCGTCCAAGTGATAAACGACGTTTTTCATCATACTACAAAAAATGGATAACTCATTTTAAAGTAAATTAATTCAAATTGCATTATCTGTTTAAGTTTATTAGTTGACTTCGATCTTAATTTAAATATTCCTATAATAAACAGCTAATACATACGTTGAATTAAAGAAACGTCAAGACCTTGCATTACAATTGTAGTCTGCAAGTCGTTTTTTGTTTTGGATTAGTATGGGTTTTGCTTAAGAAAATAACAACTTTTAAGGTTAGCGCACAGAAAATATTAACAGATTTTTTCGTTGCACTTTTAAAAGGTTACCGAAAACGCCGACTTTATGTACTAAATACAGGCCAGAAAACGGCTGTTCTACGTGCAGTATGATGAAAATTATAGAATCTTATTCCGTACATCAAATTTTGTCAAAATAGTATATTTCGTCACTAGTCCGGAAAGTGGTCGTTATCGGTGCAAGATCGACTTTCAAGTACGAGGCGAAGCCGAGTGCCCGAGTAGCCTACTTGAATTCGATCGAGCACCGATATACCACTTTCGGACGAGTTACGAACAGTACTTTTCATCATACCACCTTTAATTAATATACAGTTTGGATAAAAATTAATAAATTTTTCATTACTCTACACACGAAAGTACACTTTCTAAACGTAAAATGAGCTAAGAAAATAGGTTATTCCCGCTTCTGCACGGCAATAGTATATTTCGTCACAAGGGCCGAAAGTGGCGTTTTGCCGGCCCCGAGATCGTGTTTCAAGTTCGAGACGAAGTCAAGAACTTGAAACGATCGAGGGTTGGCAAAACGCTTTCGGCCCGAGTTACGAACGATATTTTTCATCACACTACACAATTCAATAAATTCTAAACAAGTGAAAACATTACTTTTTCGTTCATAACAAACAAAACATAACATCAACTAACCTAGCGAGATGTACTGCTTGAGTTTCCGGTTGCTAGGCAACCAATTCATTTAATTTTTTCAGTCGCATGTTTTTGTGATACAACGTGTTGATGTGAATGTTTTTATGTAAGGTCTAGGCCAGCTGATTTTGCAGGCCTAGGCCGGAAAATTTTGCCGGCCTAGGCCGGCCAAACAGGTGTTTCGATGGTAGAAACGAGGGTCGAAAACAGGTGATATCGATGTAGTGTGATGAAATAGTATATTTCGTCACAAGGGCCGAAAGTGGCGTTTTGCCGGCCCCGAGATCGTGTTTCAAGTTCGAGACGAAGTCGAGAACTTGAAACGATCGAGGGTTGGCAAAACGCTTTCGGCCCGAGTTACGAACGATATTTTTCATCACACTACACAATTCAATAAATTCTAAACAAGTGAAAACATTACTTTTTCGTTCATAACAAACAAAACATAACATCAACTAACCTAGCGAGATGTACGGCTTGAGTTTCCGGTTGCTAAGCAACCAATTCATTTCATTGTGGAGTCACACGTTTTTGTGATACAACGTATTGTTTTTTGTAAGGTCTAGGCCAGCTGATTTTGCAGGCCTAGGCCGGAAAATTTTGCCGGCCTAGGCCGGCAAAACAGGTGTTTCGACGGTAGAAACGAGGGTCGAAAACAGGTGATATTGATGTAGTGTGATGAAAAATTACATAACGTTTACTTTCCGTGCGTATGTGGTGCACGGAAGTAACTGTTATGGGATTTTGCTGTGCAGTCCGATCAGCTGTTGCATAAGGCCGATCCCAGCTGTTGCACAATGCTTAGTTTCGGTGCGTGTGTATCACGACATAAGCACGGAAACTCAGCGTTATGAGTTCGGCTACTACTAAGTGGAACAAACAAAAATATTCATGTTGTTTACACGTTTTTCGGAAAAATAATGTTTAATACTCGTCTCAAAAGTGCCATTGCGGGGCTCGCTAGCCTTTACCACGCGAGGCGCAATCTCTCTCCCCGCAATGAGTCACTTTCAAAACTAGTAATGAAAACTACTATTAACCTACCCCCTCTTATTGAATGAATTTTGGGCGAGGGGAAAATGCCAAACCTTTACTCAGCACGTCAATTTCATCTTGGTTCAGAATATAGTTAGATAAGTTTATTACATTAGATCCTAAGTTAATAGGCCTATCCATTTTTAAATTTTCTGGCATAGCGTTAGGAACATGGTATTCTGCTTTGTGTTTTCCAGAGACAAATTCACACATCAATTTTACGTCTTGACAAATTCTATTAAAGCGATTTCCTTGAAAGGTTTATCAATTGGTGTGCCATTATTTTCGCACAAATTCTTAAGTTTTTGTATTAAGTTGTGTAAAAAATTCTTTTTTACACTTAAGAATTTTTATTTCTAACGGGTTGTTGTATTGAGTTTATATTTGGCATTTACCTTAATCACACAAATGCTCATTTTCAGAAAAAATATTATTTTTTCCAATTTACATTTTCAAAATGGCGGTCATTTAAAATTTTTAAACTCAAATATCTCAAAAACCGTAAATTTTATAAAAATGTTAAAAAAGAGACAAAAAAGTTTGAAAATTAAATTATCTAAACAGTGATACAAAGTTTGTAAGGATCTGACAACCAATAATGGAGTTGTTGGGATTTTTCTCTTAAAATTACCTAAATTGGCATTAATCATACTGCAAAGTCTGAGTTTTTCTGCAGAAAAACTACAATAACTCCGTTATTTGTTGTCGGATCCTTACAAACTTGGAATCACTGTTTAGATTATTTAATTTTTCAACTTTTTGTCTCCTGTAACATTTTTATAAAATTTACCGTTTTTGAGACATTTGAGTTTAAAAATTTGATATCGCCGCCATTTTAAAAATATAAATCGGAAAAAATATTATTTTTTCTGAAAATTAGCATTAGTTTGATTAAGATACATTCCAAATATAGGCTAAACTGAATACAACAACCAATTACGGAAATAAAAATTCTTAATCGTAAAAAACAAAATGGCGGCTAGCGGTTTAACAAAGCATTTTAGGACATGTGTTTGCATGATTTTTCTGTTTGTTTTGGCATGCTTAATAACCTGGAAAAGTTTGTAAAGGTGGAAGCTGGACACCCTGTATATACATGATCATTATTTGATGCAAATTCCACCCCACCCATCCCTTCCAGATATCCTATCAAAATACAGTCTATATACCGATGGAAACTATATCACTATGAGATAGAGACCTCACATAGTGGGTATTTTAACCTGAATAGAATTAGAGATGAGTGTAGGATGATTGTTACGCGATTTTGTAACTCAGTTGAATGGTACCAATATTTAAAAATGTTTTCAAAATAAAAGTTTGATTTTTTTTAATACTGTAAGGTATTGGGGACTACTGGCTCTCTTTGAACTGTCCAAATTAGTCCTAAAACTATGCTAAAATACATTTAACAGTCCTTAACAGGTTATAAATATTCAAGTTTGCATTTCCATGAGAAAGTTCCATGATGGAGAAAACTGTGCTACATGTGATTCATATAAAGCAAGGTTATTTACTATTATCTCTAAAACACAATATTCTTTGTAACTATTTCGGATATTACCAAAACAAATTTTTATGTTTCAAAGAAGTTTAGAAAGTAAACCCCCTCATAAAAACTTTCCACTTGAATAAGATTACCGAACTTGCAAATAGTAGTTCGATCTGGTGTCCGCGTCCACCGAGGCGGGAAGGCGGCTAGGGATGCCGGGAAATATTTGTATTCTGGCCGGCAAGTTGGCAATAATTGGCAAGAGAGTGGATAAACGAGAAGATGACGACTTCCGGCGTCGCTCGCGCCATCCCGCGGATCTGAGTCAAGGTAAGGAGTAGAGTAGGCTGAGCGAAGAGTGAAGCAACACAAGGGGATGAAGTGCACTCTTAAACACGGGGGAGAGTTGTTAGTCGCTGATAATTAAATCATTATTATACATATACAAAATCATATAACATTACCAACGGCAATGGCACTGTATTTGTTTTATCTCTTACTAAATCCATTATAAACTTTCTGGGAGGAACGGTAAAATTTTTGAAACAGCTATTGAGACAAAAAAATTACCGTGTAGATATATCCTTAATATTAATGCGACTTACTTCGTCTAATGGTTTTACATACATGCAGATCTGTGTAAATAATGTAAATTGGACCTAACTTGCAGGTAAAAGAGGCTGCCAACTTCCATTCAATGAAAGAAAATTTTATGTTGAACTAATGTCTATAAAGCTTAGACGTTAATTAACCTGATATTACAGAATTAAAACTGCATAAAACGACGAATTGGAAGGACGAAAATAGTGCTGGTAATTTCATAGTAGGCCTATCTCTTTAACAAATCGAATTATAACTTTGAGCGATCTTATATTGAGGTTGTTTAAGTACAGTAAATGTTTTCCGTTAGGTCACTACAAAAGAATAATGACCAGATGTTGAAGTGTCAGAGAAAGACCTTTGAATGTACAAATGGTATCAGAAAAATGCTTCAACATGAAAAACATCTACTTAATGCCTACATCACTGGCTATATCTATCAAACACTTAAGTGACCCAAGTCCAATACTAGAACCATTAGAAATAAAAAAATATTCATTTGTTTTTATTCCTGTTAATGACGCTTCAGCGGTACTCACCGAGGCTGGAAGTCATTGGAGCTTATTGTTATATTCCAAAGTTGACAAAAAGTTTTTCTATTTTGACTCAATTAATGATTATAATTACAAGCACGCTGAGTGTATAGCAAGAAAAGTATCAAATTACATAGGCTCAGATAATCTACCGGTACAAAAAATGTGCACCCCTCAACAAAATAATATGAATGACTGTGGAGTATATGTTATCTTAATAACAGATCATATAATAAACCAAATTGTTTCATCAGAGAACGAGTTACACATATTTGATATAAATTTACCTAATTTCAAACAAGAACAAATTTTTATTAAAAGAGCATTATTAGCCTTCTTACTACATAAAAACTCGATTTCATATGTTAGTAATGAATTATTTTGGAATTTGCTTTTACAAACTATCCCAAACAAAGAATCCGTCCAACCAATCAAAACAAATTTGACCAATGTGGATAACAATCAAAATAAGTATTGTAAGAAGCCCCTACGACAGGAGGGTGCAACATTAGAGGAAAGATGTTTCGAATCACAAAAACCAAATGTCACAAATAGAGAAACGGAAAATATGACTAAGGAACTACCAACATCTTGTGTTATACAAAATGATACAATAAAACCAAAATTAAATAACAATACTAGTATTAAGAGAAAAAACTTTGACAGTCCAAAAGAACCAATGAAAACCATCATCAGTGGAGATAACAATAATGGTATTAATGATTTGTCAGAATCAAATACCCATGATGGTAATGAAGGTCCTAAGATTAACTTAGCAATCATCTCCGACAGTCAAGGCCGAGGAATTGCCAAATACATAAATTTATTAAGTGATGGTAAATTAAAAGCAGAAGGAAAGGTAATGCCTAATAGAACATTAAAATATGTTGTTGATGATGCTATCAACACAAAAAGTGAAATTGCTGTTATAATTGGGGGTACAAACGATACTTTGAATGGTACAACAAATGATATATTTCTCAATCTAGAAAGCCAAATAAGAATTTTAAGTAATAAGAATAAACCAACATTTATAACCACAATTCTGGAGAGAAATGATATAAGAAAAAATGATTTTGTAAATGATGAAATAAAACTAATGAATAACTACATAGGAGAATTGGTGACAAGATACAATAACATCCATGTTATAGACCTCCAAGACATGGAACGTCATTGCTTTACAAGACATGGACTACACTTAAACAAAAGAGGAAAGAAAAGAGTTTCTGAGCTAATAATTGAGAACATAAACAAAAATATCATCAACAAAAACATTATCCGTAATAATTTTTTAGGATAAAATTCCCACAAAAAACTAAATTAAGAACCACAAATTCAAAATTAATTAGTAGAAAACACAATTTTAATAATGACAAATTGTCATCAAATACAAAAATTTCAAACTATAGGGGATCGATGCTTACAAATTCAACTAGGCCAATAAAACTTATTCATCAAAATATAAGAGGTTTGTTATGCAAAATAGATCAGTTAGAAATTTTGTTAGAACTGGAAACTCCTGATATACTGTGTATAACAGAACACTTTCTCAAAGATTATGAATTCGAAACATTAAAACTGCAGGGATATACAAATGCATCAAATTTTAGTAGAAATAGTCTAACCAGAGGGGGTTCTTGTATTTTTATTAATGACCAGATGAAATTTTCACCTCTAAATGTTAATGAATTCTGTAATGAAGGATCAAGCAAAATTTCAGCGATAACAATTGACATGGAGAATGTCCAGATACTTCTGATAGTTGTATACAGACATCCACCAGGCAATGTTGATGTTTTTATCAATTCAATAAATGACCTCCTAAATCGTTATTTATCAAAAGAAAAGAAAATCATTTTAACTGGAGATTTCAATTTAGATATTTTTGATGAAAAATTAAAGACAAAGAAGTTTAAATATCTACTAGAATCATTTGGATTAAGACATACAATAAATTCTTATACAAGAGAATTTAATAATTCAAAATCAACAATAGACAATATATTTACTAATATAGGTGAGGAAGAAATTGATTCTTATGTCCTTATCACAGCCATGTCTGACCACCATGCACAAGCGGCTACGATATCACTTACTAATCAACATTTTCAGAATATTCCAAAGAAATTTAAAACCATACGGGACTTTTCAGAGACAAATATTCAAAAATTTAAATTTGAACTTGCAAAAGTGTCATGGGAAAAAATTATTTTTGAACCAGAAATTAATAAAAAGTATGACATATTTAACAAAACAATTGCATATAGTTTCAATAATGCATTCCCAAAAAAGAAAGTTATGATCAATAAAATTAAAACTAAGATGAAGCTTAGTGAAAAAGTAAAAGAACTAAGAAAAAAGGTTTTTAAATTTTACTTAGCGACAAAGGATCTCAATTCCGAAAATCCTCTACGAAAAGAATATTTAGCACTAAAGAAAACATATAGAAATGAAATAAAAACACTAAAAAACGACAACTTGTTGAAAACTTTAGAAGCGTCCTCTAACAAAACCAAAACTATCTGGAATATCATAAACAAGAATATTAGTGGAAATAGACAAAAAAATAGATCACAAGTTTAGCCTTAAATCAGAAGACGATAGTTGTTTGGAGGTAGACCCTAAAAAAATCGCTAACATGTTTAATGAACAATTTTCCAACATTTCAAATAATACACTTGATAAAACGTTTAACAAAAACCCAGCCGACTTTGGAAAGTTAACTTACCAAGGGTATCAAAATAACAAATCAATGTATCTGAACCTATAACAGAAATGGAAACCAGAGAAATTATTAAGTCCCTTCCATCTAAATTTACTTCAGGTTTTGATGAAATTCCTCCAATATTGTTAAAATCTTGTGCTAATGAACTTTGTTTTCCTATCACACATCTTATAAATTCTTCATTCAATCAAGGAAAATTTCCAGATTTATTAAAAATTTCAGTTATCAAGCCAATTTTAAAAGAAGGATCAAAATCAGATATTAATAATTACAGACCAATTTCTATTCTTTCCGCATTTTCTAAAATTTTTGAAAAAGCAATGAATGAAAGACTGAAATCATTCTTGGATGCGTTCAAAATCTTGAATTCAAATCAATTTGGCTTCCGCCCTGGACTGTCAACAACACATGCCATCATTGAACATACAAATTACATAGTTGATTCATTAGACAAGCATCACAAGACAATAGGCTTATATTTTGATTTATCAAAAGCATTTGATATGGTAAATCATAGCATTCTTCTGAAAAAAATGTACAATATTGGAATTAGAGGAAAAATTTATAATTGATTTAACTCATATCTAAAGAACAGAGTTCAGAAAGTGTCTATCACATGTTTAACAGAAAATAATATAATAAGTGACTTTTATCTGAAGATGCAACACCAAAATCAGGAGTTCCGCAAGGATCAAATCTTGGACCTCTATTATTTTTAATATATATTAATGACATAAATTATTCCATCTCATCTTCTAAATTAACCCTTTTTGCTGATGACACATCAATTGTCGCATCACATCCTTCAATAGAACAACTCAAAATTAACACACAAGATGAAATAACCGATTTAACAAGATGGTTTAAAGAAAACGAAATGAAATTAAATGCAGAAAAAACAAATATTATACAATTTAATATATCAAACAATCACAAAATTCAAAAGAATGAAATTAGTATGAAAATCCAAAATAAAAAAGTAGAGTGAATTACAAAATTGAAATTTTTGGGAGTTTATATAGAAGACAATTTAAAATTTTCAACACATATACATGAAGTTTCAAGAAAAGTGTGCCAAGGAATTTTTATAATCAGAAGGCTGTCATCATTTTTAAATTTAAAATTAAAATTAAATTTGTACTATGGATTTATATTTCCACATTTAAAATATGCTATTCCCGTATGGGGCAAAGAAAGCACACAAACAAAACAATTATTCAAATTACAAAAACGCAGCATTAGACAAATATTTGGCCTAAAAACTCGAAATTCATGTAAACTTATTTTTGAAAAGTGGAAAAACCTCACATTACCATGTATTTATATATATGAATCATTAATTTTTTTCAATTTCGTCTCATCAAAAACAGAAAACCTTCTAGAAATAAATGAAAATTCTTATAACTTACGATCCACTCAAAATTTCCCGTTTCAACAACATAATACAAGTTTTTATCAAAATCATTTCATGTATACTGCAACAAAACTCTACAACAAGCTACCACAAAATATTAAAGAAGAAAAATTTTCATACAATTTTAATAAAAAATTAAAAAAGTTGCTTCAAGAGAAGTGCTACTACAGTGTCAAAGAATATCTTGAAGATAAAATATAAGAATTTACAATCCATCAAAATATGGTGAGGAAACAATTTCTGGGATAGAAGACATCAAAAGGAGAAAACAACACTTTACAAAAACATTTCTAAATTATTGTATTTATTTAGCTATAAGTTGCCTATGCAATTTTGAAATTGTCAATGGTGTTTAAATAAATAAATAAATACATATTTTGAATTTATTCCTTATATATCATTAACGTTTTACCAAAATATCATGTACATAACCGGTGTTATAAAAATAACACTCCACGTTTTTATACATGTTATATCCTTGGCAAACCTAGACATATGCATAAAAAATCTGTTTTCTGTTAATGTACCAAAGAGCTTGAAGATCCTTACTGCATTCTTTCGTTGTATTCTTTTAAAAGCCCATTAAAAAAATCATAATTTTGCTCTCTTCCATGGAAGTGATGCATCACTACTGCTCTTTCCCGCATTCATATTATACCTCTTAGTAAACTAATTGTAACATTTCCCTAAAACCGGTCAATAAAAATAATACGACGTTTCGGAATTACATATCTCCGCCCGTCTTCACTGACCCCACACCTTCACCCAGACCCGTAACTGACCTCACATCCCGCTCCCCGCCCGCCATTCGCCATTCATCTTTGGCTAACGGCGACCCACGCGGCCGCCAATGGTCCGCCCGGTGTAGTAGTGGTAATGGAGTAATGGACCACATCCTGCAGCGAAGGTCCCGCGTCACTATGGGGATGGCCACCGCCTAAGCTGCAGACATGAGGTCAGTTGACTGTTTTGTTACTTTTTTCGCGAATCTCGTTATTACTAGTGTATTTGTTGCTCGAAATCGATCGCTTTATTTTGATACGATGCAAAAGTTACATTTAGTTCTAAATCAATTGCATCTGACCAATCAAATATTGTGAATATCAGTAATCACCAATAGCTACACTTACAGCTGTACATGTTTGAAATGCTCAATCCCAATGTTATACCTGTATATGGTTATATTCTAATACGAAAATTGTAAATTTAATTTGTAAGTAGAGCCTTTATTTTAAGTTTGATTTTCATTAAATTTTGACAGAAACAAGTACAGCTCAAGCCCTATCCACGACACCGAACACCTTAAAATCGGCTGAGAACAGTAGGAGGAGTTATATTAACAAAAAATCCTTAGCGTATGAAATAAGTATAGATTGTACTATTTTTTCAGAAGTGTTTTTATTTGCCAAAAATGATTGTTGCCAAAATAATATTTTTTACTACTAATGTTATACGCACTCATTTTTGTGGAAACGATTTTAATTTTTAATTTTCGTTGTCAATAGTTTAATTTTTTTAGTTGAATGTTTTATAGGAAAAAATTACAAAAGATCGCATTAAAAATGATTTAACAAAGATAATAGTTGGTTGTAAACAATATACTGGGTATTTATGTTGTATGCTTATTACACAATGTTTTCAACAGTAGGCCTACTCAATTAGTTATTATCATTGTCAGTAATTTTTGTGTAGGCTACCTAGTTTTATTTTTTGAGTTAAAAAATATTTTGTTTAAAATATATCACTAACGGTAATTTTTAAAATAATTTAACAAAAATAATAGCCTAATTCAAATTAAAAATATGGATGTTGTATGCCAAAACTAATTAATTTTATCGTACAGACTTAAATTAATTGGTTATTGCACTTCTTATCATTTTTAGGGTAATTTTTCTTGTGTGTGTATTTTAAATTTGTAGCACAGAACCATTGACTATAAAAGTCAAAACTCGCCCTTGTAATGGTGACTGCGTTATGTCTCGAGAACTGACATAAAATAAAACTGAAGTTTATAGTTACTTTTATAACTAGTTCTCTGAATATAACCAAATTTGTCTGTGTTTGATATTAGGCTACCTAAATATCATTAAAGATTGTCAAAAGTACATTTCATTTGAATTAATTTAGTATGTATTTAATTTCGTTATATACAATTATTTCTAAGCGATAATTGATTTATTTTCTATATTACATTATTTGAAGAATTATTACTGTCTTGCATATTTTCAAAATATAAAAATTCAAATTTAAGACAAAAACATTGTATTCTTAATGAGCTCCAGCTCTAGTGATCCGCGTGTATGCCCTACACAATGTAAATACCGTGAAAAAAAAATAAAAAAATGAGCTAATCAAATAATTTTGGAAATTTGTTCATATTTTTAATAAGTTAATCATTTATAATTGACGGTATTAAATTTAAAAGAATCTGATGTTAAAGAAACGTTCATATGTAAAACATGTATATAAATAAATCAATAGAGCCGAGCTCGTATAGTTTTATATATACCAAAGAATAAAAATGTTATTGTATTTTTTGCACCATAGAACCAGCTTAACCATCATAGGACCGAGCTTATGGTCGGTAAAATTATTACTTTCGTTTCTCACACAAAGCTCGTTCGCTCCGCTCACTCTCCCTCTTCCTTTTTAATATGAGCTCGTTCGCTTTGCTAACTCGCCAGGCTGAAGGGATTTTCCTAAACCACAGGTTAAAGATGTAATACATCAAGAAATCTAGATTGAGAGACATAATACATAGTTTATATCTACAATTATCACCTGATTTTTGTTCAATTAAAAAATCTCCATAAGGATAACATGGGACCTTTGAAGAGCTGTAGTGCGGAAAGCGGATTTTTCTCAGCTATGGGACCATTTCCAATTGATTTCTCGTGGACGAAAGCCCCATATTCAACAAAAAAAAAAATATTGGAGAGAAAAAATTTTGCCCGCGCAAACATTGCTGGTTTTAGAGTATAATATACATTACTAGCTTTTACCCGCAGCTTTGCTCGCATTGTAGCGATTAAAAAAATAAGCAGAGATCATAACAGTAGAAATGGATAAATATGACGAATAAATTCCAAACAGCTGATTATTTATCCTATACTATAATACAAGCAATTTCTGAAGGGATGTGTGTTCCACGATCTCGAAATCTAGCGGATAGATTTTGCTTAAACTTTGCAGTTAGGAGTGTTTTGGCCCAAAAATAAGTTTAGAAACATCATCAATCCCAGAAAAAAATCGAATTTTGTCTAAATTTAAGTTTAAAAATCGTAATTTTTAACATTGGTCTTATGGGTTGCTATTTTGGTAACGAAATAACAACTGAAAGTAAGATAAAATAAAATAACATTACTTAAGCAGTTTTTTTTTTGCAGCTGTTATTTCTGAAGAGCCTGGTGTAGATTTAATAGCTTTATTACAACGACACTATAACAAAATTGAATTAAAACGAACGAGCAAGCCTCGGTTAACCTGGTACTTCATATTAAAATACGCTAATATTGGAAATTTGTATTGAATTTGTTTCTTATAGGCCTAAACAATAAAAAAATAAAATTGATTTGCAGGTGTTTTACATTTTTTTAAATCTTTCGTAAAAAATAATTTTTTAAATTAAAAAGTAACCTACGTTACTTCTGATACCTCCAAGAATATGTGTGCAAAGTTTCATGATGATCGGTTAAGTAGTTTTCGCGTGAAAGTCTATAACAAACAACAAGACATTATATTAGTAGGATTTGATTGCCCACCGGCAACCTGTTTATTCGGTCATGTTTATTGCTTGATAGAGAATTAGACAAATGGTAAACACAATAAGTCTTATGTATATTTTGTTACAGTATTCTAAATAATTATATTTTGTTCAATGTTTGTGTCCAAAATTAGAGATTTTTACAACACACGGTTATACTGTAAAATGTAATCTGGTGGGATTGGGTAAAATACGTGCATTTATGTGATAGTAAATAATTACATCGTTTACCGTTCATACTGTACCTTATAATGAGTTTTTTAAAAACTCCATAAAATTTTAGAGGATTAGGCTTTTAGTTACCGCATGATTTACCGCATGTGAAAAACCTCTCTAAAATAAATTTTAGTCCAAATTAAAGTTTCTAAGACACTGAGTTTTAAAGAGTAAGTTGAAGTAAGTGGGGTTTAAAGGTAAGTTTGAAATATATTGGGGCAGCTCGTTTGTTTTCCTCGCTCCGTGATGCCAATTTACGTATAAATATGTTAATTTAAAATTTAACACTTAAATCCATCAACTCCGAAGTACATTTTCAAAAACGGCCAACCAATAATTTCCTTAGTTTGTTAAGGAATGTTAGTTTATTTAATTCGTATTTGTAATCACCATTCGAGTCCAGTCCATTTATGTAATTATGTGCCTAACACATTTTGGACCATAGAGACTTCAGTTTCAGTTTATACATATACATAACCTAATTCATTTGTTGTTTTACTTACCATCCAAGTTAATATGTTCAAAATTAAATAGATTGTCAAACACGATATTTGTATTTGCATAAAACACACGGACGAATACGACAAACTTTAATGTAGGGGCTACCTCAATATTTTACTGATGGATTGAAGTCATTTGTACAAACATGAGTCAAACTCGCCCTTTATCTACATAACTAATTAATTAATAACTGTAATTGAAATTTTATCTATCGTTTTATTTAATATGTAATCAGTAATTAAAACTTAATCAACTTTAAAAATTTTGATCTTTTGGATAAAATATGAACAAGACGATTTATAATTACGTCTTTTTTTAAAATATATTGACTTAGAATACTGGGTAGAACACAGTAAAAAGTTAATAAGCTACTGGGTAAAAGTATTTGACCATTTAGAATTTAAATTTTAATCCTGAAATCTATTTCGTTAAGCAATATAACTATTATTTACAGTACCGTATCTAATATTTTCTTACAAGCTCTATTTGAAACCAAAACTTATCATTGTTGCCCTCTTCAACTACTTTGGTGACCAATCTCAACATAAGCGTTCCACCATATCTAATATTTTCCAATTAGTTATAACTGTTGTCTCACAAGATCTAACCTATGTTGCCACCACCATCAGCAAGGATACTCAACTTGACAGCCATTCGGCTGCTACTATGTCACTCCAGGAACAGGAAAAAAGGTGTCCAAATCTCAACATCAAATATACCGGGTGTCCACAAAGTCTTGCTTTGATTCATAGCTTTGTTGTACTGACATCATTATAGTCACACGTGTCTTATATTTCTTGTTTTCAAGAGAATTTAATCAAGTTTGTTTCTCATTAATTTATTGATACCTAAACTCAGCGGATAGACAACAATGCAATTTACTTATAATGCACTACAAAAAAACAATTCGTGATGGCCCAATTAAATTGCCACTTTGTTCCCCACGCTTCACCTCTCTTTCAATCTTCTTAAGTTTAATTATTTAGAAACTTTGAAAGACAAACTAATAAATATAGTTACGCCCGTTACTCAGGACTGAAACCGAAAAATGGTTGTTATTAAAAACAAACAAACAAACAAACAAACTAAGAGTGGTCTAGAAACTTAACAGGTTCAAGGTGCACACATTACAGTGTTTTCTGAGTCTGTGCATAGCTGAAAAAAGTTAAGAAGTCACTTGTTAAAACTGAAAATAAAACTTTGTCGTACGACCAATGTTTGGATACTATTCGGTTTCTTTATCAGACCAAGACTTTATGGACACCCGTTCACGGTATCTAATATTTCCCACAACACCCAACATTTGTTGCTCAAGACCTAAGTTATGTTTCCACCGCCTGCAAGAGCGTGGGATTCCACCAGCCAAACAGCAGCTATTATAATACTCAGGAGAAGGGGTTGAACTCTCACGATCTAATATGTTTCACAGCATCTAATATTTCCCATAACCTCCAACATTCGTCTCACAAGATCTAAAATTTGGTTCCACCTTCAGCAAGGACGTGGGACTTCACGAGCCAAACAGCAGCTAATATGATACTAAGGAGAATGCGTTGAACTCTCTAGATCTATTATGTTTCACAGCATCTAATATTTCCCATAACCTCCAACATTCGTCTCACAAGATCTAACCTTTGGTTCCACCCTCAGCAAGGACGTGGGATTTCACGAGCCACCCGGCGGCTACTATGTCGCCCCGGAGAAGGTGTCCAACTGGGAGGGGTTCAAGACGTTCCTCTACAACCGGGAGACCGGCCAAGTCCTCGGCAGAACAGCCGCCAGTTGGGGTGAGGAAAATTACTGAGCATCTTCCCAGATAGCATAAAACCGTAAAAGTCACGTTAAATTCGCGTTTTTCTATTTACATCTACTTCAGCTGTACCTGGAATGGATTTAAATTACTATTTATACGTTTAAAACTCGGACTTCCCTGATGCACTAAAGTTGAGCAAGTCAAAATAAAAACTTTGACCCAAATCTGAAATAACTATGTTGATAAATAGTAATGGTAAAATTAATAGTAATTATTTCAAAAACCTTTTCTAAATATATGTATCTTTGCGTATTAAATGTACATTTAAAGTATCGGTAAAACTTTAATCAAAGCTTCAAATTACATACAGTAGGAACAATGTAAAGTTTAATAAATATATATTAATTGAAAATACCGTGAATTTAAATTCAAAGTATTTTTTAAAAGGCTATACTTACACAGAATATCGACATATATGTAAATCTGAAACTTTATGACAGCCAAATTAAACTATCAATGGCAAAACAAGTTATATAAAATGCGAAAATCAGTTTTTAATTTAATTTTTTTCTAGGGAACAATTTTCAAAACAATTAACAATTTTCAAATGAAAATATGCTCTTTCGTTTTCCCATTTTTTTCCAATTAACATATTTTACATAATTTTTATACGAACAAAGTATTCTGTTATTCACCCTTTTTTCTCATTTTACATTTTTCACATAATTTTCTGCTGAAAAAATGTTCTTTTCACTCTTTTCACATTTACATTCTTCACGTAATTTTTACGTGAAAAATAATTCTTCTTTTCACTTCTACATAATTTTTACATTTTTCACGTTAAAAATCGTGATTTTCACATTTTGTGCTCACTGGGTTGTGATATCATAAGTCTTAATTGTCAGTGATGCAAATGTCAGGAAATCCCATTCTGTCGCAGTAAATCATGAACTTTGTGTGTATACGCATTGATTCACTTCACTATTAACAAACCTCACAAGTTCAGTCAAAGAATTACTGTTCCAATTTGTTTTTATCATGTTCTCTCACTAGTTTACGCGGTTTTGTAGGGAAACTCTCAGACACATAGGGAGTGTTTCTACCTACATACACATTTTGCCACTGTCAGATAACATCATTAATCATCAATATATCCTAAAAAGATGAGCAACTGAACTCAAAATCAACCTTGTTGGGGATTGGTTTTATGAATTTGACGAGTAGTGACATATTTTGCCACTCAGATATAAACCGGCCTCCCACTTAGTTGGTTCTGTGCAACTTGAAGATCACTATTTAGGCTAATAATTTAATTCAATTGAAAATTAAATTCAATCTTAATATAACTTTTGTTTAGTATGGGATAGTAACTTTTGGTTAAGGGGATCCGCCACTATCTCCGGCTGATTTTTTTCATTTTTTTGACATTTTTCAAATTTGAGGTTTTTAGAATCAGCATTTAATAGTGAACATGTGGATGCAATTTTATGCCAATCTGAATACTTTTTCATGATATAATTTATATAAATGTAAAAGAATGCGCGAATCGCAATTTCGCGAATTTTCAACGATATGCATTTTTATTTATTTGTTACATTATTTTTATATTTTTTATTTATGTATATCATAATTTTATAATGAGAAAGGTGCATTGTTGGTAAAAATATATAGATTTTGAATCATAAAGTCATATAGCTAAGCCTAATAAAAATAACTTATAAACTATTTTGGGAAATTTTTCAATCTAAGGTTGCATCACTGTTGTACTGTTTGTCAGCTGTCAGATGACTACTATTGTTGTTTTTAATTGCTTTTTGGCTATGTTTGTTTGTTTATATAAACCTACATAGTTACTTACAACAACTAGGCCTAGCCTATTGAACTTGTAACTGATGTTTCCTTCAGTTTACTTCTGTTGATTTGCAAAAGTAACAAATAGGCCTAATTGATACATTTTTTTGTTCATGAAAAGTGAAAAGTGATCAATAGTTCAGTGTGAAATATTGAAAATATTGAAGAGTGCACAGCTTAGAGAGAAAGAACTGAAAAAAGATAAAGAAGGCGTTTCATATAACCTGGGCGAGTTCTAGGGTGGGAGAAAAGACTTATAAAACTTTGATAGCGGTTTTTCCGGAATTGCGTTTTTCCATGTTTTGTCCAACAAAAGTTTGAATAACTATGTAAGTACTAGGCCTATTGTTATAAAATTTTTACCATTCATCTTAATACTATTTGAAAGATTCTGGTGTATAATAATCCCAATATAAGCATATTTAATATAAAATTTTATGATATTTATTTAAAAAAAACCTGTTTTTCCCGTTGCAAAAATTTGATATTAAAAGTATGCTCACCACATTATTATTTTTTGAGTTACCATGGTTTCCATACACCAGAATTTTCCTTTTTATATAAGGAATACAATGGTAGTTTGGTTTTTGCAATTAGTTGAGTAATAAAAAAGATATTCAAAAAAATAAAATATAAGAAAAATTGGTAAAAAATATTATAAAGGACCAAAACCATGAAATTTTATTTAAATATATCCTATATTTCACATCAAATCTTCTAATTAGCCAAGTACCCATTTAAAAAAAATACTCAAGTAATAAAAAAGTCAAAAATAAAAAAAAAAGTTGGAGATAGTGGCGGATCCCCTTAATAATGTAATATCTTTACTAATTAATGAATTACAAAATGTTTTAATTGAGGTACATTTCTAGAAAATGTTATCACTTGCTGGTAATATGGCCTAAATACCATGGTAATATGGAATACCATGGTAAAAACTAGTACATATCTGATTAAAAGGTATGAGACATAGTTTTATTAAGGAAATTACAAAATAAAAAGCCTGTATTAAAATTTTGAATAAAAAATGGATGTTCATATGTTTGATGGTGATCAAGCTATGTTTTTTAGTGTTTGTAATATGTGCACTTTTTAGCAGGGATTTTAAGCAGGGGCCCACAATACTAGCATAACATTTGCCCATATTACCATGCACCCTCGCCATATTATAAAACAAACATAACCACAAAAATTTAACATTAACCCTTAGCTTCTACTTTACTGTTGTGCAATCCTTAGTTTGTGTTCAGTATAATATATTAATAGTGCCACAATAATAACTACTTATAGTGGGTGTAAATTTAACATAAATACTTCCACTTCAAAGTTTTTGAAATAGGACCAACGAGAAACTCGTCGTAGCACAAAATCTGTAACTGATGCGGACACTAGCGCTCCTACACTCCTTTTCAAGAACTAAATCTACAATTTGAGGTAGTTTTCAGAAGAATGCGTTTGTTACTTCTTGAGACAATAAGGGTTCCCATATTACCCTCAGGTGCCCATAATACCACCTTTGCCTCTACACATTAACCATATTCGAATTCAACATACACTTGATCGGTGATTGAGTTTTCCCGTATTCCAGGCAAGATCGGAGCTTTCTACCTCATCTTCTACAGCGTGCTGGCCTCCATGTTCGGCATCATGCTCTGGATCTTCTACCACACCTTGGACCCGCGGATACCGAGGTGGACGCTGACAGAGTCCCTCATTGGCAAACATCCAGGTAAAGTGTCTAGCAAACATCCATTTAATACCGAGCTAACATCCACATATAGAAGAGCATTAGAGCAAATAGCCAAGCAGCAACGAGAAAACATCAATTTTGAGTCGGCCAAATACCCAGTTGTACCATATTGAAGCAAACATCCAGGCAGGACCGAGCAATCTAGCAAACATCTAGGTGGAGTCAAATGAACAACCGGGTAAGGCCAAGCAATCACCAATGAAACTTGTTCTGTGATCCAAAGCTCTCAGAATGTGTGCTTTCAGATTTCGATTTTTAACAAGAATGTGATATGATTTTTGTAGATTATTCCTACATCTAGATTTATTATAATTTTTGGAAGTTGCAAACTATGGTGGGGTGGGTACTATTTTAAAAGTTGTTATACATAAAAATATGAATACTGTGTGGTAATAAATAATAACTCAGAAATATGTTACATATTTTCTGTCAACGTTTCTCTGGCTAATTGACTATAAGATTTATACTTGCAGAAATGAAATTCAATTATCTTTATGATGCTATACCCAAGGCCAACTACACACCCCCGTTCAAAATTAATGTGCGGCCAAAAGACAGAATTTTATTTCCCACCACGATGGAAATTCACCCGATCACCTTCCACCACCTATTTTCTCCTCATTCAGGTGTTATTTTATTTCCGCGCTTGGAAAGTAGGGAATAATAGCGCTGATGATAGTGTTGCTTCCCACCATGACTTCCCCCAGTTGCAGTAGAAAGCGCTTTTATTTATTTACATCTCAAACGTCAAAATTAGAAAAAGCAATACATTGGCATAAAGTGGACATTACAGTTGTGAGGTGACTTGTTTGCCAGATAGGTAAAAAGCAATTGAGAGGCTATCCTCCACAGTGATTTATAGCTCTTCTTTTGTACAATTAAAATTATTTTCTTTAATTCCAGCTGACAGTGGTGGGGGGCATCTTCCCCATCACTAGCCAACAAGTCAATATCCCAACTATAGACGCCACACAGCTGAAATAACTCTCAGTGATTGATTGGTTGGATTCTTGGCAGTGGCAGGAACGGGGAAAAATGGGGGAATTGTAATCCGCGATTCAACCACACATTTATTTTAAACAGGGTTCAAAGAGTGATCAATTTTTTCATTTTTCCGAATCCATTGGATCTTATCCCATTTGATTTCAATCGAGGCATCAGTAAATTGGAGCGAAAGGCCCCAATGTGGTCAATCTAAAGCCTGGATGTTTGCTGATTGGCGTTAAAACGTTTATACTATTACTTTCAATATTTTTTACTTGAAAATCAAATAATGTTTACCTTTGTTGGCAGGTCTTGGATTCCGTCCTATGCCCAATGACACAGATGTAAAAAGTACTTTAATTTGGTACAAAGGAAAGGATCCCAGAACATTTGAACTTTGGACCAAGACGTTAGACGAGTTTTTGGATGGTAAGTAAAACTTACTTCACGAACTCACATAACTTTCAGTTTCTTCTTCTCTCTTTTTGAGATCGCAAGCGCAAACACTTAAGTAATACATTACATTAGTTAACTCTTAATTTTTAAAGATTTAATGTAGCACTGTTTTATTAAACTAAACAAAATTTACATTTAACAAAAAGAAATTTAAAACAGGAAATGGAAAACAAACCAAGAGCGACATTGCTTTTATGTGAATTTTGCATAAAGTAATTTAGATCAGTAGTTGTGTGAATTGTGTAAATAAGCTATTTTAAACATCAAACTCGTCTACAAACATTTATGTTCCTCTCTCTCTCTCTCTATCTTCCATCTCACTCTTATTTTTACCAGTGTCTTTCTCCTTGTTTTTGTGCTCCATCACCTCCAGCCTCCAGTTCTTCCTCCTGTACCTCCTTGTCTTCTTTAGCTTCTGTCTATTTCTTTCTATCCACTTTTCTGTAATTACCTTATCTTTTGCATTATCATATCACATGCACATTTTCCCTGCATTTCTTGGTTTTTTATCATGATTACCTTGATCTTTCTCAATATTCTATTGTCTTATCTCTTCTTTTATCACCTTTTACCTCCTCTTTGTATTTATCACCTTCAACTCTTCCTCTGTACCTCCTCGTCTTCCATCACAATCATCTTTGTTCTTTGTCATCAATCTCTAATCTCTTCTTTTGTGACCTTCATTCTCCTCCTCTCCTCCTCGGCTTCCGTCTTGATAAATGATATTTTGTAATTTATGTCTTTTTCTATATACTATCTCTTCTTTTATCACCTTCTTTCTCATCTTTTCATTATATCATCCAGTTTGTCCTCTGCACCACCCCCTTGTCTTCTGTCTTGATAATGTTTTTTTTTTATGTTCTGTCAATTTCTTTCTGCCAACTCTTCTTATATCACCTACTCCTTTGTATGATCAAATCCAACTTTTCCTCGGTCCCTTTGTATTCCGTCATGATCACCTTTCTCTGTGTTCTGTCTCTTATCTCTTCTTTTATAACATTTAGCCCATCTTTGTATTTATATATTATGAGATTTATAAATTACCTCCGTCTGCAGTTCCAACTTGTAGTGTTTAAAGCTACATATGTTTCGGCATTTCTGCCATTATCAAGCTGCACAGGAACAATAAATTAATCCGCTTTAAGAGCTTCTGTCAATTTCTGAATTTGACAGAAATTCTGGTTATGAATTTTAATTTGTATTTATCATCATCAATTATTTCTCTGTTTTTCCTTGTGTTCCGTCTTGATCACGTTATTTACTCTCTTCTGTCTATATCTGTCTATCAACACTTTTCTCGCTTTCCGCCTTCTTTCTCGTCTTTTGCAATACCATATTTAGCTCTTTCCCTATACTGTACTCCTATTCTTCTGCCATAATCAAATTGTTCTTTTTTCTACCTCATCTCTCCTACATATCATCTCTTCTTTTACCTCCTTCTCCCCCCTCTTTGTCTTCATAGTCAACTCTTTCATCGTACCATATATGTACCATCTTCTGTCATGATCATATTCTTTTCTCTTCTACCTGCTTCTACCAATTCTTCTGTCACGATCTTCTTCCTCTTTAGCATTATCACCCACAACACTTATTTTGTACCCTCCTGCCTTTAACTTGCTGTTCTATTTCTTCTACTTTTTATCTCTTCTCTGATCAACCTCTTCCTCTTTTTTTAATTATCATATCCAGCTCGTCCCCCCATACCTCCTCTCTCTTGTTCAACTTCACTTCTTCTCGTCTCTCTCACACCCCCTCTTGTGTTGCCAGTGTACAGGCGGCCAGGCCTGACTCCTGGTAGGGGCCAGAACATCTACAACTGCGACTACGACCGACCCCCAGGTCGCGGCCAGGTGTGCGACGTGGACGTCAAGAACTGGCATCCCTGCATATCCGAGAACCAGTTCAACTTCCACAAGTCCGGCCCGTGCGTCTTCATCAAACTCAACAAGGTCGTGATCATTTGTCCGTCATTCTAATTCACATAAGCGTTAAGAGCGACTTTCAGTTTCATTTTAGCGAATTCCCCATAGAGAATAAGATATTACCGTAGGTCTCATGGTAAGACCTAAGCTCGGGACCATGTTACTTTTTCGTTTTAAGGTGCCCAGAGACCAAAAATAATAGCCATTAATATATATATATATATATATATATATATATATATATGTATGTATATATGTATGTGTCCCTAGACACGATAACTCTCGTAAAAACGGTCCGATCGATACCAAATTTGGTAGAGATGTGTAATCCTACGTTTATTCGGATGAGTTCGTAAACCAGACATATCGACCTACCGGAAGGGGTAGTATTGGTGGTTTTGTACCCCCAAAAAAGGGTTTTTGCATTTTTCATATGTAATTTGTAAAAATTTTAAATTTTTGTTTTGACCATTGGATTTAGCTCAAAAAACACACAAATTAGTAACTTGAAGCTTTGCTCTATCTCCATTGGTTACCGAGATATTAAAAAGTCTAAAGACAGTACATTGTATTTTGGGGCTCCAATGTTAATCTCATGGAGAATAAGGATGTTTTAATATTTCACTTATTAACCAATTTTTTGGAAGAAACTTGGTATTTAGTATTATTTGGTTGAAATTCATCCATTAATGATAAAAAAATCTTGGTTTTAGCGAATTTCCCTATAGGGAATACGCTATTACGGTAGTAGCCATGGTAAGACCTAAGCCCGGGACCACTTTACTTTTTCATTTTGAGGTCCCCAGAAGCTAAAAACACCATTCGTTCATTTTCATATATATGTATATATATATATATCTATATATCTATCTATCTATCTATCTATGTGTCCGTGGTACTGATAACTTTTGAAGGTGACCTCCGATTTTGATGAAATTTGGTATGGAGGTGTAAGACCAGATCTATTTTCATGAGTTCGCGAACCAGCATTCTCGGGTTATGGGAACGGGGGTTTATGGGGTTTCAAAGGGGTCAAAAATGGGTTTTTGGCATTTTTGGACCTTAATTTTAAAATTCATTAATTTTAACTGAAACCATTTAAAAGAGCTTAAAAAAACAAACAATTTGGTATTTTGAATTTTTATCATAGCATAACTGGTTACGGGGGCAAATCAAAAAATGTGTTTTCCATGTTATTCTTATGGGAAATCAAGAAAACCCTATATCTTGCTTATTTATTAACATAACCTAATCAAATTTGGTATGTACATTATCTATATAAGGTTTAACTTATACTTGCTTACAAAACCCATATGGCGGCAAACCTACATACTCACCCCCATGGGGTTTATGGGAAAATAAAAAACTGCCAGAGTTTGATACAATTTTGTGTTTACATTCACCAATTATTGATTACCTTAGATTTCTAACAACACCCAATGGCAGCAAACCCTACATACTCGATCCTATGGTGTTTTTTATGGGGAAAGTAAATAATCTTAAATTCCATTGGAAATTCGCTGAGTACGCAGGTCTGCTGCGACGGGGGTATTTTGTATTTTGTGCTTATCGTGGCAGCAAACCTGCATAGTCTTTTCCCATTGTAATCATATGGAAAATAGGCAAACTCTTTTATTTATGGACAGATATAGATGAAACTTAGTATATGGCTTCATACGGTCTATATATATATGCTAAAAACCTACTTTTAGTGTTCCCCATGGCAGCACGCCTGTATACCTACTCTTTCTCTATATATTTATCGTAAGGAGAATAGGACATTCATTTCCCTATTTATATAAAGAAAAATTTATTTAAATAAACTTCTTCTTCTAGTACAACACTAGTTGCCTTAAAACAAAGAATACTTTTACAAATTTTGCTAATTTTGTTGTACTGTATAAATGTTTTTTTTTTTTTTTTTAATTTGAATAGAACTTTTCATAACTGTTAAAGATATAAAATATAACTTTTTGTCGTCAAATTTGAATTTCTTCCAAAATTCTATAGTAAATTTGGGATTGTTCCTCTGGATCCTATCATTAGGCCGAATATTTCATTTCTTTTATTTTATATTTCTCCTTGTAATATTTTTTGTCGCTGAATAAATTGAATCTTTTTCTTCATTAACATCTTCTGGTTGTTCCTTACTGAATTCAAACCTTATGGTGGGGTCAACTATATAAGCTTTGCTGTGGTTTTTTATCAATTGCAATAATGTCACTTCTTCTAGTTAATCCCCCTTCAGCTACAGCAGGCACTTCTTCGTGCACTTCAAATCCCTTGTGACTGAATTCATCTGCTACAAGGGTTCTTACCTGGTTGTGGCGGGCATTTCTCAATGGACTGCTATAAGGGCAGAGTCCAAGGACATGAGGCCAAAGTTTCAACTGTGTATTTCTCAGTTGTAGAACAGTGTCTACACTGGTTGCCGTCCTTGGATCTGCCCTTTACTCCTCTAACAGGAGCCACATCCACAATCATTTTTAACATTTCTGTATACTCTGCTGCGTCAGTCCTTGAAGCTTGTGGAATTCCTTATTTATTTTCTGACATTCATTGAATAGGCATACACCTCTTCCCTTCTGCTATAGTCGACACCATTCATCACGTAGGCCTAATGGAATTTTGTTTACAGGTTCCTCTAGTCTAAATTAATATTACTAATTTGGAAATTCGCTGAGTACGCAAGTCTGCTGCGACGGGGGGTATTGTAATTTGTGAAAAACTTTTAAATTACTTAGTTACTTTTGCCACCTAACATGTTGCATACTCTATTCTTTTTTTTTTTCAAGTTACTTTGTTAATGATAGTTTTTAATCTAATTCAGTATTTTATCGTTTCTGTAGAGTCCGTTAATCTGTTAAGTATGGACAAAGTAAACACCGGTTAAGCAAAGAAATTAAATATTCGAACTAGCTAAGATAGTGCCAATGGTCAAAAGGAAGTCAAGTTTTGGTGCTTCAAGCTAGTCATTGATTTATCTGGTCATAAGATTTGTACCTTGAGATTGAAATTAATTGTTCAAAGATCAATAACTCACATAGTCACATAGTGATGAACAGCATAGTCCTGTCATCATTAATGTAGGAACTTATATTTTTGTTTCAGATTTATGGATGGCAACCAGAGTTTTACAATGACACGTCTAATCTGCCTTCTCATATGCCTGATGATCTCAAAGCACACATAATGCAACAAAAAAGTGTCAATCCTTTATTTGTAAGTTATTTCACAAATCATATAACTACAAATTACGTAGAATTCATATGAAAACCCTAAGTTTTAGATTGATAGTTCGTGTATTATTACAACCAAATTTTTAGATTAGGATGAGGTTATTTAATTTGAGATTGTGTTGTTCGCTGAGCAGTATGTCGAGAGATTTGTTTCTCGGGACCTTAAGAATTAAATAGAAATTTACAGTGCAAAAGCTGTATGCTTTTTTTAAGATGAAAATTAAGTTGATAATATGAAGCCTAAAATTCGTCGAATGCTCGGAAAATTTCATCTAAAGGGGCTCATTGACGGGGCGAGTAGCATGGTCCAAATAGCATATGGTAGCAATCCAAATGGTGAATGGGATGATGTGAACGGTGATTGGAGGCTTTTGTTCACAACTGCAAATTTGTTTGTCATTTTAGTGAATCAGTGATGTCATCTGGTATTTTTTTAAGTAAACCGTAGAAAATAGTAGTTTTCATCACTAGGAGCAAAGTGGGTCTTTTTGGTGCGTAATCGTGTTTTAAAAACGAGCACAGCCGAGTTTTTAAAAACGATTAAGCATCAAAAAGACACTTTTGCTCCGAGTGATGAACAACGTTTTTTTATCATAATGCGAAATTAGACTTTTGATCATAAACTATAAAGATGTATTTTCGAGGTTATATTTACAAAGTTCGTAATATGCAGTGTTTACATTTATGTTATTTACAAAGAATGCTCTTATAACGTTTGAATTTCAAAATTCTGCTCCTCAACATTAATAAATGAATAATAATATACATAGCAAACAGCTGACTTTTCAGTACTAGGACCTAAAAAATTCTCCAGATGATTTTTCAGTCCTAGGACAATAAAGAATCGGTTTTGGTACAGTTGAGAGAACAAAAAACAGGCTGATTTCGTGCAGAATGATAAAAAGTAATTTTATTTATTGCCATATTGATTGAAGTAGTGAAGTAGATATTTTATTCGTATATCTGATACAGCTGATATAGGTAATTCCTACTGGCCAATAAAGATCAGCATTCCAGGTTATTCCATTTTTTAAATTTTTAAGGGTAGTTTATTTGTAAAAACCTTCAAAAAACGTGAAAATCTAAATTTCTTAAAAACGGCTCTAATGATTTTGATTAAGATTTGTGGATCATTAAGATTAAAAGCTAAATAAAATGACACCACCCGCATCTCCAAGAAAATTTTCGTTCAAAAGTTACAAAGCAAAATGTGTTTAAAAAACAGTTTTCGGATAAAAAAAACCCATTGTATTAAAATAAAATTTTGCTTGTCACCATTAAATCAAGCTAAAAAAAAAAATAAATAATCCAGTACTTTAAATTATTGCTCTACGTCAAGTGGTTGCAGAGAAAATTTTTTGTATAGCAATAAACGGCAGTACGTTTTAAGAATCTTGGACAAGCTTAGAGTCAGATTCGTGCTGCTCAACTTCTAACTATCCGACCTGAGCCATAAAGACATTAATATTTGGAGGCTTTAACACATTTTTTATTTTGATGGGAGAAGTTTCGCCAGTTATCTGACACCCTTTATTCTACTTTATAATCAATCAAACCTTTAATTACATGCGAGTATGGAACCTAAATAACATTAACAAACAAAGGGTTTTTTGCTATAGCGATGAGAGAGGTGGATGCTGCCTCGACCATGGGGGGGGGCAGGCGGGGAAAACCCATGAGATCCGGGCCTAAGGGCCCACGGCTATAAAATATAATAATATAAAAATTAAAAAGAAATTCTTTATTGAAAGTATTGTTGGAAAAGTTGAATTTACTTGTGGAATAAAATTATTACAACGAATACTATGACATTGGAAAAGGTCATGTTTAAGAAATGATTACTTTGTAGACATCTAATGAAAACAAACTGGAAAGTCATTTCGATAGCCTCATTTAATACAAGCCCGCGGACAGCGAAACGCTGCAACGTCGCATTTGGGCCGTCACGAGAGCGCAGCAGGCAGCAGCATATGTAGTTCATATAAGGAGTGCTCGAACGTTTTTAATCAAATTTCACCGATAATTCTAACTATCGTGATTTTAAGGTTTATTAGGTGAGATACCGTACAAGTGTGTACCAACAATCGGAATTTCTTGATATGAGTGGTTTGTTATAAGCAAGAATCTATTTATGAACGCAGAAATCACCGTCTCTTTAAAAACAACTCTTGAAGAATTAATTTAATAATTTCAAACATGTTGCAGCTCAACACGATATGGGTCACCTGCGAAGGAGAACATCCTCTGGACAATGAGAACATCGGAGAGATCAGATACATCCCCAAGCAGGGGTTCCCAGGGTTCTTCTACCCCTACACCAACACCGAGGGCTACCTCAGTCCCCTGGTGGCCATTCACTTCATGAGGCCCAAGAGTAAGTCGTGTTCGAAGCTGGGTAGCTGGGTGGTACGAGAGGTCGTTTGGAATAAAAAAAGGTTGCCGGTTCGATCCTGAGAAAGTATATAAATTTTGTGATAGTTCACAACTGGACCCAGTTGTCTCTGTCATTTATGATCCTGAAATGAATCAGCATGTCAGTGTCAAAGGTAACTTCATATCTGATCCCTCACACGCATTCATTATGATCCTTCAGTCGTACTCACTTTAAAATACGCTACGGATTGCGTTAGTGACTCTATATCAAAGAATCAAAAGTATCAAAGTACCAATAGAATTCGTGCCAGTATCGGGAGGTGAAATATCCCACCAAACTTGACAAAGAGGTGCCTCTTATGGGCACAAATTACTTATCATTGAAAGTTTTTATTCTTTTTGAGTTAATAATTTTCCTCTTTCTTTAGGTTAGTTTTTAGATAGATTTGATGAATAGCCTAGTTTGACTTTGCGTTGATCACATGGGGGAAGAAGAGATGATTTATCATAGTAATGTATCGTATGTATTCATTCTCTGAATGGCAACAGACAGTGAATACTTTTCATATAAATTAAACATGAATAAGAGACTAAACAAATAATATAGCACATAATAAAATTTAACATTTAGAGGCTCGAAATATTAATGAGATTAAGGTATTTTTTATCATTCTGCACGAAATCAGCCTGTTTTTTGTTCTCTTAATAATACCAAAACCGATTCTTTTCTGTCCTAGGACTGAAAATCATCTGGAGAATTTTTTAGGTCCTAGTACTGAAAAGTCAGCTGTTTGCCAAGTATATTACTATTGATTTATTAATGTTGATTAGCAGAATTTTGAAATTCGAACGTTATGAAAAGCATTGTTTGTAAATAACAGAAATGTAAACACTGCACACTACTTACTTTGTAAATATAACCTCGAAAATACAACTTTATAGTTAATATTTTTAACGATCAAAAGTCTAATTTTGCATTATGATAAAAAACGTTGTTCATCACTCGGAGCAAAAGTGTCTTTTGATGCTTAATGCTTTTTGGTGCGCAACACGATTGCGCACCAAAAAGACCCACTTTTGCTCCTAGTGATGAAAACTACTATTTTGTTTAAATTCTACGACTATTGTTGAAACAATATATTTATTTAATATGTCATGTTTTTTTTTTATTTTTCAGCGGGCGTCCGTCATCAACGTAGAATGCAAAGCCTGGGCGAGAAATCTCATTCACGACCGGAAAGAGAAAATCGGAGTTGTACATTTTGAACTTTTAATAGATTAAGTTTTTAGTTACTTAATGTAGCCTTTCAATAAAAAATTTTACTACTGGTCATTATTTCTGTACCTCGAGTTGTATATAGCATATACTAAAATGTTGTTTGCAAAATAATTATTTATATAGTAGGTAGTTCTGAAATCCTTATTCTTAAGTCCTGTCCAACATAAATTAATAAATAATATTATTATCATCGATGGCCTACTCATTTAAAACATACAATTGCCGTGGTGGCTGTAAAGTCAGGGGTCCTTCTTTACGCTAGGTTTCCACGTGAGAGTTTTTAACTCTCGGAGAGATTGGTACTTTCAGACGTTTCTCGCAGAAGTGTTTACACTACAGTAGTGATGGCAAAATTTCTTGAAAAATCGATTTTTCGATATATCGATGTATCGAAAGAGTAAAATCGATTTCGATAAAAAAATCGTGGACAAAAAATCGATGTTTCAAGAAAATCGATTTTTTTATCGACGCTGTTAAATTGACTATAAGTTATACAGGAAGTAAAAATATAACCAACAAATATTTAATTAATACTATTAATATGACAGTATTTTTGTCAATGGTCACACCTTTGATCATATCATTGATTTTGTAGCTAAAATCAATGATTAACTTATATATCCTCTACGCATGTAAGGAATACACTACATTATTTTGGTTTGAAATAAAATAGAGTTATGAAAATAAACCATTATTTGTTTATTGAGAAGATATATTGGATCGTAGACTAAAACAAAATGATTTTAATTACCGTACTTCAAATGCTGTAAGAGCTAAATCGCGTATAACATCGCAACACTGGAATAAACACAGTTTTTGTTTTAAGCTATAGAATTGGAAAATGTATTGGAAAGCTAGATAAACACACAAATTCATATAAGGTCAATGGAGTCGGGAATTTATTCATGTTTTAACGTCATTCAAGGACTATTAAAATATTTAATTTTACAGTAAAAATTATTTTATTATCGTTGGTTGCCGATCTTGAACAGAACCGTAACAGTCTAATCTTCGGTAACCAAGTCTCTATTTTTCAATTAAATTTTAATAATAGCAAATTTTAACAAAATCAAAGGACATAGTTAAACAATTTATAGGAACAACTTCATAGGGACCAGTTAGGACCCTATTTTAACTGTTTTGTATAAAAAGGTATGATAGAGTATACATATACTTTACATGATATTTTGGCCGATGCGAAATGAGTTTAGCGATAGTCATAGCACAATCACGGCCATCTCTATTCTCTAGTAAACTCTCTACTACAGTAGAAATAATATCCTTGCACCAATACGATATACAGCCACCTACTAAGTTATTTGACTTTGATATTTGGCTCTAATGCAACAAATTTTTGTAAATTTAAAGCCAAACTAAGGTTAGGATCTTAAATATACTGTTGTAGAGGAGTAAAAAACGCAATTCTTTGTCTTTTACCCCGACCGATTTTAAAATCGATATTTTTAGTAGGAAAAATCGATCTCCAAAAAATATCGTCTTGAAAAAATCGATGTCAAAAAATCGATGTATCGAATGGTAAAAATCGATTTTCCGAAAAATCGATTTTATTTTGCCATCACTACACTACAGGCAAAATTTTCCGTTTACACATGTCTTACTCGCAAGATCCAGCTCTCGGAGAGACTTAGTTATTCATCTCATGTTGTGTCCTCGAGCTAACTCTCATCAGCACCGTTTACACGACGCGTATCACTCGCAAAAACTTTCCGAGAGAAAAAACTCTTACGTGTAAACCTAGCTTTAGTTTTTGCATCCTAGTAGCTCATGGGTATCTGATCTGAAATCTGATCTGAAAATGGTAAGTGCGGAATTAAATTATCCACAACTTTTGTATTTGAGGTTTTGCTCTATCTTTTACCGCTTTCACACCAAATGACTTTGAAGTTGGAAGTTCGGTTTTGAATGTCGAATGTAACACAAACTGTTTTGGCACTTCCAGAAGTAAAAATACCCTACAATAATATACTTGATTAAAACCACAGAAAAAATGAATAGGCCTACTCAATAGATTACTCTCTATCCTCCATTTGGGCTTCTCCACACGTCTTCAAAGTTAAAATTTTATTTTTGGAAGCAACATTTTAGTGATTAACACATCACATGGTGACATAGGGATACTAATTTTAACAGCTGTTTTCATTTCTGTAAGTGTACAAATTTAGATTTGATAGGCCTATTTGTATTTGTTATTTTAAGCGGTTCGAAAAGTACTGTTGTAATATAATACAAAAAAAAGGCTGTGTCATATCTCATTAGCTGTAAAAACGATGTACCGCGTAGGAGTACCGTACCCACTACGTCACTAGCCAGATAACACAAAACACCTGATGCATGTTACTTTTTTAGGGACAAGCAGACTAGCTCGTTTTCCCGTCACGGCTTCGCCCGTGACTAAATTTATTTTTTATAGGTAATAAAATCTTTAAAAGAGCAACAAAATCTTCTTCCTTAAGAATGGCATTGAAACAACAAATACTGTGTGTTGAGCTCTGAAGGAATTTTGCAAAACATTTTCTTAATGAGAACCATTGAGCAAAAAAGAACAACCATATGTCAATTTTCAACCCCGTAGGCCCTACAGTTATTTTAAAATCATGTAGGGCGGAGCCCTAAACAACATAAAAAACTATATTTCTAAAACTGTTTCTTAGTAAACACCTATTAGCAAAACATAACATAAACTTTATGGTAACTTTGAGGATTTGTGGGGGAAGCCCCTGGAATAATTTTGAAGTCCTATGGGGCGAAAAAGAACTTCGAAAACTATATTTGCAAAGCCGTTTCTAAGTGAGCACCTGTTTGGAAAACGGAGCATCCACGTTAGATTTTAATCCCTTAGCATATATGGCAATTTTGATGTTGTTTTGGGTGGAGCCCTAAAGTAAATTTGCTAAATTGTTCCTTAGTGAGCAACAATGAGCAAAGAGACACGTCCATGTCAACTTTCAACCCCGTGGGCCCAAAGTAAATTTCAAGACTTGTGGGACGGAGCCCTAAAGAATTTCAAAATATACACTTTTTTGAAATTTTTAAGCTAAGGGGAACGTCCATGTCAAATTTCAACCCCGGAGGCCCTAAAATATTTTTGAAGTCCTGTTGGGCAGAGCCCTAAAGAACTTCGAAAACTATATATGCAAAACCGCTTCTTAGTAAGCACCCATGAGCAAAGATAATGTCCATGTCAAATTTAAACCCCGTGAAAGCCCTAATGTAATTCTGAAATCCAGAGGGGAAGAGCCCTAAAGTGCTTTAAAACTATATTTGCAAACCCTTTTCTTATAGTGAGTGCCCATGAGCAAAGGGAATCCTCCATCATATTTCAACCCCGTGGGTCCTATAGAGTACTTTGAAAGTCCAGTGGGGTGCAGACCTAAAGGGCTTCAAAACTATATATATCATTTTTTTCTCTTGTTACATCCGGGCATTCATCAACCAATATTAGTTAAAATACTATGTACCCTTTTTATCATCACTGAATTGTATTAGTATTAGTTTCTTTTCCAGGATAGTTTTTATGTTTTGTTTTTGGACATTTATATCGGGAGACAATGACGCTCTTCTCCACGCACAGACGTACAGTCTTGTGGAGAATAATTTCCATTGTTTTGTATTGTCCTGTAATATTGTAAGTGTGTTATAATTGGAACTACAATAAATATATTGTATTGTATTGTATATTTGCACAACGTTTCTTAGATTAGATCGATAATACCTATGAGCTAAGAGAATCGTCCTTGTCAAATTTCAACATGTAGGCTATACAGTAATCGTCAGCTTCTTTGAGGTAGAGCCCTAAACAATTTTGAAAACTATAATGGTAAAACAGCTTCTTAGTGAGCACTCATGAGCAGAGAGGAACGTCCATGTCAAAAATTTCAACCCCGCTAATGCCCTAAAGTAATTTTGAAATCCAGTGCGGCGGAGCTCTTAAGGGCTTCAAAAATTATATTTGCAAAACCGTTTGTTAGTACTGTACCTATAAACAGTAAAAAGTATATATAGTAATAAAATAATATACGAACATTATACGAATAAAATAATAAAAATATACGAAATAAAATAAACTGAACTCAATACAACCAAAGTACACCAGACTAAAAGTAATCACTATAATCTTGACAAAGTCAAACGTAAATAAACATTATATCTCACACCTGGCTACTTCTATGCTTATAAGCATTTTCTTGAATGAATCATCATGAGGCAGATGTAAACAAACCTAATTCAATGTCCATAATCATATGTTAGAATACAAAAATGTTGCTTCCATTATAATAACATGGTAACTTTGAGGACGTCTAGGGCGTAGCCCTTTGTGAATATTAATATGAAAATAGTCAGACTTTCCTATTTTGAGCCTAAAGATTGAGTATACCAAATTTCAGTACTCTAGCTAGTCGGGAAGTTGGAGAATTAGTGATGAGTCAGTCAGTGAGTCAGTGAGTGAGTGAGTGAGGGTTTTGCCTTTTATAGATATAGAAGATGTATTAGCCTACTACAAGTTTGAACGATAATAATCATCTTGTAACATAAAAGAATGAAACATCGATTATCCGCAATATTTTTCTCCTAATCCTGAGACGATGTGTATTAGTGTGTATTTTCTACCATTGCCAACTGCCAACTTGATCTCAAACATAGTGTGCCATAAATTTACATCATGAATAGTGGTTGATGATAGCGGTGTATTAACCAAATATGTAGTTTCACTATTGTCTGTCAGGTGACAGCACTGGCGATGTAATGGTAAGTGTCACGTCAATGTACGTCAATGTGTCACGTCAATGTAGGCCTAGGCGCCGTAGCTTAAATTGACGTAATGGGTGAGCATTGATGACGTCTATATAGCAGCGTACTGCGTTACTCCATCCCTATTATAGTTCTACCAGTGGCTGTCAGATAGCAGCACTAGCGGACTGTGCATTGACGTGATAAATATTGACGGCGTCAAAGCAACGTCCTGCGATGTACCAACCCCCTCGTAGTTCCACCAATTAATTGTTGATATATCGCAGCACCACTAGCTCTCCGTACATTGACGTGATGAGCATTGATGACGTCGAGCAACGTACTGCGTTACTTCAATCCTCTCGTAGTTCCTACCGTGGCTACCAGGTAGCGTTGCCAGACCACTCTCAGCTCGGTCGGGGTTGTATGTAGGCGAGCAGACACTTCCCGGGCTGTCGATCGGTACATCAGGCTTTGTCCGTGTCGAAAATTAATATTCATAACTTACCTCATCAAATTATTTTTTTAAGTTCCGTCCTCTAATTTTTACGTAAGTACCAAACTTCACCACTACTTATTTTTAATTACATTTAATTTTTGTGGCTCATAGATGACATGTGACCTACATAAAACATGTGGTCTTTTTATTGATAGTACTATGTGTGTGTGTGTGTGTGTGTAGAAATGTGTGAGTAAAATATTGAGCAGTATATTAACATTTTATATAATAACTATAGCATTAATAACTCTTTTTCTAAACCTTTCATGACTAATAATAATCTCTACTATGTAATAATAAATTAAACTTCATTAAATATACAAATACAATTAAATTTATTGAAAAAAATAATAGGGATATATGGATTTATATATTTTTTAATTGTGTGATAAGTAATTAATTTCTAAGAAACGTCATTTGAGCATAAAATCGATACAATTGATTATTAAACACAGCACGTTTTAATATATGACTATGATAATTATTTAATTATAGATGTTCTCGCTCTCATATCTATGCAGAACCTCTGCGAGACTCGGTTTCGCATCTCGTGGCCAGAACAACTAAACATCAATCGCTTTAGTTCTTTCATTACTTAACTATCGGTATTCCTTTCCCCCTGGTTCATCACCCTCCCTCTCCCCCCGTCCGGAATCGATGGCCGGTTACCATGCCAACCATGACTGAGGAACCAACGGGCTTCCCTTCTTCTCTCCTTCTCCTGGTTATCCTCCCCTTATCGCACCGTTCTACGAATTTCAATCTTTAAAAGTTTACATATATTGTTACCCGATCAATAATAACGCTAGTTGAAATTCAAAAATCCGGATTTTTTATTTTTGAAATATTCACTTTCGGATTGATCGGGTTCTGTATATTAATTGATGTTGGAACACGCAGCCGCGAGTTTGTTATTCGGGACAAAGAGAGTTGAACTCTGGTTAAAAATTCATTTAATTTGAAAAATCGTTAAAAAATTACATTATCATTTCTTTAAAATATTCATATAGCCCTGAATATCCTAAAATATTTAAATATTAAAATACTGTAGTAAAATATTAGTGAACATTAAAATGAAGTAGCTAAAGACACGATTTGTTGTGTTTTACATTTTAACATTCAAAATCTTCAGTACAATCATTAGAGTTTGGCTGCCGTATCAAAACGTAATAAACCTACACTTTTAATAGGTTTTCACACGTGTTTAAAACCCACAATGGCAAACACAAATTAATGGCATGTATTGAAACTTTTAATGGATAGGCTATATTTTACTGCATCAAGGCTGCACCGAGGCTACCAAGGCTGCACAATTAATTCATATTACTCTTTGTGTAAATTAAGTATAAAATATAAATATTTTTTAGTTTTAACGAGTTAAAAAGATGGAGGTATGAATTTATAAGACGTTCATCAAACGAAACATATAAAAATACAATTTTTTACGCAATCCAAATTATGCCTACAAGTAACGAAAGTCATACTTTTTTTAACTCTTTTTTCGGCTTTAGGTTAAAACCATGTTAGGCCCACTACTACAAAATAAAAATACAAATTAGTACTTAAGAACAAGCTCATCAGCTGGCAACCCTGATTCCTTTACTTCATTACCGATCAGCTAATAATATATGCATTGTTGTATGCTAACTCAGTTTAGTGTTATTGGGAATGTATTGTGAATAAAACTTAAAATGGTGTTTTCCCAAAATAAAAATTACGAGGTGGCCCGTGCGCAAATTGCGCATTTTATGATCCTGTATGAGTGAAACTCACCTACAGTACGTGAATGTTGATTATGAAGTGACAGAGATCTATTTTTGTTTACTATCTGGCTTTTTAAATTCATCTGAGGGTAATCAGCTGTTAAATTAAAATTCACATTGAAGAACTCACAATAAAAGTTGGTCAACATTTTAAAGCGCCCTCTAGAAATAAATCAAAAGGCAGGGGGGCGAAGCTCGAAACAATATGACCGTTTTAATTACGATTCGTCACTGCGGTATATCCTAAGCTTTAAAATGACACCTCAATCTTAAAAATCGGTTCAGTAGATCAAGAGAAAAAGGGACGTAACAGACGAAACCCTTATAGAAAGAAGAAGATAGATAGGTATTTATTGTAGAAGAATATATTAAAAGTAAATCATACGCTTTGTGCTAAAGAAAGGTTTACTCTATTTGAAATAACTAGTGCACGTGTCGACATCGAGCAATCTATTTTGATACAATATAAAAGTTACATTTAGTTATAAATCAATGACATCCGACCAATCCAGCAATATTGTGAATATCAGTGATCACCAGCTGTACGTTAACTGATGTTTAAAATGCTCAAACCAATCTCAATGTTATTCTAATGGAGAAATTTCAATTTTAACTTGTGCTTAGCGCCCTTATTAAGTCCGATTCTCATCACTTTTTGGCGGAAACAACTACAGACTATCCAACGACACCAAAAACTTGAAAATCGCTTATCGTAAAATAAGCGAGATAGAGATATTTTAATACAAATTGTCACGCATCTGGGCGGGTTGCCGCGCGAAAAGCGCTGTCGCGGCCCCAGCTCAACAAATGGATGCGCACCAAAACTGCTCCCGGTGAAACGGTACGACCGTGCCGTGACTAGCCTCAGATAAAGCCCTCTATCTCGCTTAATTATGAACCGATTTTCATAACTTTTACGTTGGATTTTAAATTACATTTTAAACAAGTAAAACATAAGAACATACAATTTTCTACCTTATAGTTTTCATGCAATTTAATGTTATAGATTTTAAACAGCCGCAATTTTGAAAATATGAGTGATATAAAGTTCATTATTTTTCCCCTAAGTCTTTACTTAAATAAGCTGTGTACCGAATTTCAAATTATTACGTCAAGCCGTTCTTAAATTGAAAATTATTCTTTAAAAAATACAAAATGGCGGCTGTATGGGTAACTATGGAGTTTTGGAAATTTTAAATATTATATTTTGACTTGTCTTTGGTCCAGGAATAATACCTGATAAGGTCGGTAGAGAGTTATTCAGAGACACCCTGTATAAAAACCTACTTTCATACAAACTATGATTTGGAGCTTTAAGAGCGTATTTATTGCAAGACATTGGTTAATAATTTTACTACATGAACTTTGTTTTATGTGTTAAAAAGATTGTATTTAATGTATGCAATTTTTTCTAAGCCCTTTAATTGTTTACGAGACATTCTTATCTGAACAGCTTGAGCATCACGTCTTAAAAAATATGCGCTCCTTATATCTTTATTGCTAAAACTACTCACAAAATCTGATCCAAGCATGTGATAGGCCTAGCGTGAACGTGATGTTTTCAAAAATCTAAACACGACTCATTTGAATAGCTAAGTTAAGTAACTCACCAAACAATCTGGCTATTTTGAAACACCGAATTTGAGTAAAAGAGTTAATTTTTTGTTCATTGGTTCCATTTTATTTTGATATATTTCGGGGCATTAATTTTGCAAAACCACTATAGAAAATTAAAACGCAAACACCTTTATTGCCTAGAAGAGGTAGAGTCTTAAAGATTTGCGAAATCATGGCTTTAAGAAAATTATGTTTAACTTATGAGGATAGTGAGGTACTTGAAATTATGTTTAAAATGATTGACTTTGCAACACATTATAAAAGGGAGTGTTTCACTTACACTTACAAATAAATATTAATTTAAGCCTACTTACTATTATCAAAGTAATAAACTTAAAAAAGTTATGAACGGTATAAAAAATTTTATATCGATCATAAAATAAATTTTTATATCATTTACCTTATAATGATGTGTAAACTAATACTCTAAATTAATATAAATATTTAATAGTTAAGGGATTTTAAGATTTTCGACAGGCACACTATTCATATAAACTAGATGCATATTAGAATATTGTCATTATATTTTTTAAATCTCGTTAGGTCATCACGTCGCTCACTCACCTCCAGAACGATCTCGTTCGCTGTCTTTATCCTAACACTTTACCCACACTTTCCAGCTTGTTACTAAACAAAAAAACCAATTAACTGATGTATTAATGCATTAATGTATTATAATTGTTGAACTACCTCTGTCACTAAAACAATTCGTACTTAAATTCGTGGGGTTAATTCTGACTTAAGCATAGAAAAATATACGATTTGACATTTATAGTGATGTAAAGCCCAGATCACAACACAGCAAAACCATTTTCTCTGCCTACTTAAGATATTGTTTTGGCCGTGGCCAAATACTAGGACTTAAGAATTTTGTCAATATATAATACTTTTCAATCTCAAATATACGGTTCTTGATTCTTAACAACCCTGAAAGTGAAAATGCAGGCTAATTATAAAAAATAGCTCAAATTGTTATTAAGGTAATGCACTAAACAATCCTTAGATTCTGTTCTCGAATGGAGTCCGATTTATACAAAAACTCACAAACCTCCACATTTACTTAGGATGTAATACATTGTGATATCTGATACATGTCAAAAGAAACATAGAGAAAACCAAGAACTAGAGGCCGAAGAATTGTTTTCTTTTGATATAGCATTGAAAAATAATAAGATAAAGGTTTACACTATGTATTTCCCTTGGTCCTGTACTTGTTTTTAAATTTGATTGGCTGATTGATTGGCATTTGCACTTTTTTGCACTGCAAGCAGTGTCTCCACGTTTAGGGTAATTACTCTGTTTAGGGTAATTTTGCAAGGTCAGGGAAATTTTTAAGACAATGACGTTTTTAGAGTAATTTTTAGGGTAAATTCAGGCCCATTAGCAAATTTAATCTGCACATTTTTACACATTTAACTTGTAATAAATAATAAATAAATGTAATAAATTAACTTGTCGTCAATATAAAAAATATTTATGTAATAAAGAATAAATAAATGTAAAAGTAATTTCTGGACTAATCCAAAGCTTACAGTAGTTGATAATCTTTGACATTCATGGGGAGTAATTAGCGGTCCGAGAGGTAGACAGCATACACAGATAAAACTTAACTCAAAAGTCTAAATGGTGTATTTTACACTAAAAAGGGAAAAAAAACTGCTTCAATACAATATGTTTGACAACTGTTTGTTTTAATCACTAGAAAAATGGATTCATTTGCTTAAAGTTTTACAACAAAGGTCATATTTAGTTACATTAAAGGTATATAATATGTAAGTAATACATGTACCCTAAATCAATATTTCTTTTTCAAGTATTTAATAAATTAACGAGGGTTAACACGATTATATTAGAATATTTCTAGACATAACAGACTATAACTCATTTCGTAAAATCATATAGATAACTATTTCGCACTAACTTATATATAAAATAATTAAATTACAACTATTTAAAAAGTCAAAATAATAACCAGCATTGATAATTATCAATGGAGTGGGGGAACAAACTTTCACCCTCGCAACACAAAAAAAAAATGGTTTAGAATATTTTTTATATTGCAGAATTTAAATAAATCATTAAATAATCTTAAAATCTCAATATGAGCAATATAATAACTCGTATACAGCATTTGAGTAAATGGACGTTATTTCATAACGTATAGAGTGATCAGGAGATGGAGAAGAAAGGAACGCTTGCCACAAGTCTCAGACCTTTTTCATGGCACCTATCGATTGTTGAAACAGCTGTGTGCTTTCTGTATCGACTACTAATTGCATCAAAACAATTAGTTATCGGCTTTGTTGAAAACTACGGAAAAAAATCAATCGAACTGAATCGAGCTATCGTTTCGGTTAATCTCATTGGTTGCCAGTTAGTGGCGCCCCTGGCCTACAATATTTTCTTTCAGCGTTCCAGTATTTTAACATTCGTTGACCACTTGGTATACGTTATGAAATAAATCCATATTTACTCAATGTATACAGTTACATAATATTACGCTAAATTTAAAATATTATTTTAAATTTAGCGTAATCTTTAGGGTAATTTGAAAATTTTTAGGGTAATTTGTCAGGGTGTTTAGGGAAAAATTATGTTGTGGTGGTGGAGACACTGACTGCAAGGTGCAAGATGAACATTTTTTTGTTGACTGACGGTGATGTCGATGTGATGGGTTTTTGACTGTGAGACAAACGTTGTGTGTGTGGTGTGAATTATTTGACATTTTCTTATATATTGATTAAATTATCTCTTTGTAAAAATGTAGTGTTCTTGTTTAAAACTCATTTGAAATTTTCAATGTTTGTTGTCTGTTTACATCAATATTTCCATTGGAGTGTTAAGTGAGACATTAAACAAATTTACGGAAGTAGGTCTAAGAAAGCTAGGATCTGTGATTGTCATTGGACCTTTTTCAAGGTATTCATTTCCTTCATGAAAAGAAATAACGCAAAGTAAGTAATATGTTGGCATAGAATCAAAATTTCAGATTAGAACTAACTTACACAGATGTTGGCCAAGGCTAAAATATGAATCACATAAGTTAGGCTCTGAGAGCTTAGGCTATAAGTTACCTCAGACTTAGCTCTTTAGCTTGTGGGGATATTGTTAATATAGGTTAGGAGCTGCTTAGATGAACATAATCAGGCATGATTATCCCTTCCTAGGCATGATTAACCCGGGATCACTCGCGCTATTAGATTGATTCTAACATTTTTAGTTCCTCTGGAGAAAATTTTTTTAATAATGATTTCTTGCGACTGAGCTTTTAAGAATGCTTTCCTCAGTATTCTGTCCACCCGCTACAGCAGTTTTGGCGGGTAGTGTGCTGGGGAGGGTACTTTTGGAGGGAAGAAGGCTCGCACCTCCACCCTTGTTAATGCCCGCCTAACTGCGCGAGTGTTCGCGTGACTCTCTTTGTTGTATAGTTCTCACGGCGCGAGTGATCGCGGAACTGCCTGAGTCTTACTTTTTTAGTTAAAAAAAGTTGTAAATTACAGTAAAAATGTTATTATTTCATTTAAATGTGTAAGAATTTATTTAGGCTATTTCATTTAGGCCTACCAAACAAATATATGATACACTTGAGTCCCGCTAGTCCGAACACGGGTAATCCGAACGTCCGCCTAATCCGAACAAGCTCCGGACGCATTTTGCAAAACATTTTCATTAATGTAAAAATATAATTTACGTAATAAAAATAGAATTTTTGATGGAAAAGATAAGAATTGTGGTAAAGAAATGAAAACGAAATATTCCATTGAGGAATATACTGTACAAATATTTAGTTTATTGTGTTTTGACTAAATTTACACAACGTAAACAAAAGAATGTAAACAACAAAAAAATACAGTATACCCTGTAAAACGTATTGCACACGTAGTAGATTAATGCAGTAACACATAAAAAGTAACATTAATTTATTTGTTATTGACCATAAAGTCCAACATCGTCTTTTGTTGAAGTTTAGTCAGTCAGTTTTTTGCCGCGTAGTTCCGCCATTTTCTTATAAACATCACATCTGCGGGCGTGACAGTACAGTCTCTGCTGGCAGTGGATACAGTCCGTGGCGCTAGGCGCGAGCAGCGTTGCCAATTCGAGGGTAATTACCCTTTTAGAAGGTATTTTGGACTTTCGAGGATAATGATTTTTTAGGATTGAAGGATAATTTTACTAAAACTGTCAAGTTTGACTAAAATGTGTGAATTTTTCGGGAATGGGTCAAAATAAAAAGTAGATTTAATACAAGAGTGATTGATTTTACTTGAACAACAAATACCAATTGAACAGCTGATACACTTTTATCAATCAATCTTGTACACTAACAACTTAGATTGTTGGTAAAATTATTGATTTTCCGATATTTTGGTGTTTTTGAGGGTATTTGAGGGTAATTTTGTCAAGGATCTAGGGTAAGTTGATGAAAGGTGATTGGCAACCCTGGGCGCGAGCGAACACGACGAACAGTATCTTCACGCCATGCATACAGGCAGCACACGCTGCTTGGCCGCTCTGTGATCACATCCTAAAATTACGTGCATTGGGCCATTGTGCCGTCTGCTATGGGCTGTGCAATTGTTGGTTTTGAATAAATAAGGGTAAAAGCACTGTTTAAATTGGTTTTTGTGTATTATTCGCTAATATTACAACACGTAAACCCGTTTAAATTGCTTCATTCTCCCTTATTGAATTATTTCGGATAATCCGAACAATTAGCTGATCCGAACAGCGTTCGGTCCCAATTAGTTCGGATTAGCCGGACTCAAGTGTATTTACTTTGAAGTGTAAGATGCTGTCAAATGTTAGGAGTGCTCTAACGGCGCAAGTGACCGCGGGACTGTCGATAGCGCGAGTTATCCCGGGTTAATTATTTAGGCCGAAGGAATTAGCCTACTATAAACTGTCATAAAATATCGTAATTTCTTGGGTACGTAAGAATGCTTAACCCTGTCAGTGCCAAAAAATTTACATAGCCTAACTTTTAAAAAGTGCAGGGAATTATTCATAGCCTATAACTTTCCACAAGTGTTAGGGCGGCCAAGCACATGAGATAAGTTATGAATTTTTAAATCAAATTGAAATCATTGGTGTTTTGAAATAACAATCAAGACAACCGAGATTCCCATTTAAGTCTGCCGTACTATCGACATAGGCGGCGCGACGATATAGGCCTACACCAGCCGTCACGAGAGATGTCTGTTGAGGGCGGGGCTTAGCGGCCACGTGATTTTATGCCTACGAATAAGATTCAAGCGATGTTGCCGGTACTGTCTATGCCTCTATCCTACTTGCATTAGTCTTTGAATAATTCAGTTTCCAAGTGGTTCAGGTTCCATCGCAAGTGTAAACAGACAAAAGTAAAGAATTCTATGTGGCAACATGATGGACCTTATTTTCTATTGGGTGCGGCTCAACGCACGTATCTCTCGTGGCGGGTGGTATAGATATCGTCGCTTAGCATTTCTCAGGAAAATATGGTCAACAATCCTATCGTTCCATCTCACTGAAAGGGTTAAATATACACTGCTCAACGTCAAGCTCAAGGATATACTCAGTGTACATAACTTAGGTTATAGAAATTAGCTACCGGTATGTATTTAACTTACAGTTTAGGCAATCTAATATCGTCTTTACTCTTTTGAGAAACTCTTTATTGTTCATATGGTAGCCTACATTAGTCTAATTTCTATGCCTAGGGGCTATAAATAGACCTGTACTCCTAAAACTATCTTATAAGTAGGGGCTTAAATCTTAGCTCACAAACAGACTTACCGGTAGCCTATATAAGTTAGAGTGTTGTGTTAGGCCTAGATTACTAACAGATTCGTTGCTCACCTTGGAGTAGGGAATTGACTGTGCCATATAAAGAAACTTGTTGCGCAATTTGAGGAACTTACAAAAACCCATGTAAGTTTTTATATCTTGTTGCCTACAATTGGGCTAACGTACACTCTTGTTCATCCAAACAATAGGCTAAACGGCTTAGTTCCTATGTAAAAAAGTCTGATAACTTATACAGTAGCAGAGTTTGTTGTGAGTCGTCGTTTTTGTTGGATGACTAAGTCATGCTTACATTCGTTAAGTGAGGCCTAGAGCCTTTTTATTTAGGCCTAATGATCTAGGTAAGTTACTGTAATACAAGACATTTTATAAATTTAAATAAGATGTCTAAGTTTATGTTTTACCTTAGCAGTAAGCTTGAAGGAGTGAAACAAATTTGAGAAAATAAAGCTTAAAATCGTTTAGTAGACATACAGGTGTCTAAAATACAATACATTTTACATAAGTCTACCGGCATTATTAAATTAGATGATTAGGTGACATACCCTGATGCCGTCGTCAATACAAATGGTTTCCTCTGGTAGGCTTAACTTAAATAGTTTTGGGACTGCTGTCCCATTTTTTTAAATCCAGTAGAAACGTCGTCAAAACTTTTAAAACATAGGCTATTCATAATTTACAGTTAGGCCTAATACACGTAGGCCTTACATAATACACACGCTAACATTTAAAAATTGGTTTGAGGTTGGCCGGCCAAGACATACAGGGTGTAAAAAAAAAGTCCCCCCCCTTTAATTTTTTCATTTGTTTGGATAAATAAATATAGTTTGGGGGGAGGGGTTATAGTGACTTAAAACAAGGTACCTTGAACATTATCAAACATTTTTAGCCATGTTAAGGGGACGGCCCTCCAGGAGTCAGAAGAAAATCTTAAAACATAAGCATAGGTTGATATGTTCATCAAATTGAAAGTCTTACTTGGCAAAGTACAATGCTGCGAACTGAATTAAAATGGATGACTTAGACAGAAATGGTGGGCATTCATAGTTTCGATTCCAGGGCAAAACTAAAAAATGCAATAACTTTCCTAAATACATAACCTTTTGACATAGATTTTGTGGCTAATTACTCCAAATGCAAAGATGTTTAAAATTATTTATGATGTGACAAAAGCCGTTTCTGTATATTTCTGTAAGACTTTGTTGGGGGACGTCCCATAGAGGATGTTTAAACTGAAACTTCTTTAACCTCTTTCACATCATATATAATTTTAAACATCTTTGCGTCTGGAATAATTAGCCACAAACCCGATGTCAAAAAGTTGAACATTAAGAAAATTATTGTATTTTTAAGTTTTACCCATATGATTTTAATGGAAACTTTGAATAGGCCTACCTCCTATTTCTGTCTGGGTCATCAATTTTAAGTCTATTTTGCAGCATTGTACTCTGCCAAGTGAGACCTTTAATTTGATGTAAAAATCAACCTATGCTTACATTTAAGATGTTCTTCTGACTCCTGGTGGGCCGTCCCCCTAACATGACTAAAAATGTTTGATACGGTAATTCAAAAAGTACTTTTTGTGAAGTTACTACACACAAGTTACTCGAGAGCTATGAAATTTATAAAGTTCAGAAAAAAAATCCGCTAATAACGTTCTAAATGAAAATACCCCCGTCGCAGCAGACCTGCGTACTCAGCGAATTTCCAATGGAATTTCAGATTATTTACTTTCCCCATAAAAACACCATAGGATCGAGTATGTAGGTTTGCTGCCATTGGGTGTTGTTAGAAAATCTAAGTTAATCAATAATTGCTGAATGTAAACACAAAATTGTATCAAACTCTGGTAATTTTTTATTTTCCCCATAAACCCCATGGGGGTGAGTATGTAGGTTTGCCGCCATATGGGTTTTGTAAACAAGTATAAGTTAAACCTTATATAGATAATGTACATACCAAATTTGATAAAGTTATGTCAATAAATAAGCAAGATATAGGGTTTTCTTGATTTCCCATAAGAATAACATGGAAGACACATTTTTGGATTTTCCCCGTAACCAGTTATGCTATGATAAAAATTCAAAATACAAAATTGTTTGTTTTTTAAGCTCTTTTAAATGGTTTCAGTTAAAATTGATGAATTTTAAAAATTAAGGTAAAAAAATGCCAAAAACCCATTTTTGACCCCTTTGAAACCCCATAAAACCCCGTTCCCATAACCTGACAATGCTGGTTTGCGAACTCATGAAAATAGACCTGGTCTTACACCTCCATACCAAATTTCATCAAAATCGGAGGTCCCTGTCAAAAGTTATCAGTACCACGGACACATATATATATATATATATATATATATATATATATATATATATATATATATATATATATATATATATATATATATATATATATATACAGGGACAGGGTGTCCCGGAACTCTCTGGAACCCTTTTGTATATTTGTTCCTTACATCGAGACAAGAAAAAAACATCATACAAATAGGGGTCTAAAATCCATCGTTTAGCCGCTAGCCGCCATTTTGTTTTTTTCACGTAATAATTTTTATTTCCTTAACAAATGGCTGTATTCAGTTCATATTTGGTATGAATCTTTATCATACTAATGTACATTTTCAGGAAAAAATTTAATTTTTTCCACTGAGTATTTTCAAAATGGCGGCCATTTTTAATTTTCAAACTAAAATATCTCAAATTCGGTAAATTTCAAAAAAATTTTACTATGTAAAAAAAAGTTGCTACATTAAATTATCTAACCAACGGTACCAAGTTTGTAAGGATCTGATAACAAATAACGGAGTTATTGCGATTTTTTGTGAAAATGGCCATAATTTGCATTAGTTATAATGGAAAATCAATGTTTTTTTGGAGAAAAATCGCAATAACTAAGTTATTTGTTATCAGATCCTTACAAACTTGGTACCGTTGGTTAGATAATTAAATTTGGCAACTTTTTTGTACATAGTAAAATTTTTTTGAAATTTACCAAATTTGAGATATTTCAGTTTGAAAATTTAAAATGGCCGCCATTTTGAAAATACAAAATGGAAAAAATTCATTTTTTTCCTGGAAATGTAAATTAGTATGATAAAGATTCATACCAAATATGATTTGAATAGAACCACCTGTTACGGAAATAAAAATTATTACGTGAAAAAAACAAAATGGCCCCTAGCGGCTAAATGATGGATTTTAGACCCCTATTTGTATGATGTTTTTTTCTTGTCTCGATGCAAGGAACAAATATACAAAAGGGTTCCAGAGAGTTCCGGGACACCCTGTATATATATATATATATATATATATATACATATATATGAAAATGAACGAATGGTGTTTTTGGCCTCTGGGGACCTCAAAATGAAAAAGTAAAGTGGTCCCGGGCTTAGGTCTTACCATGGCTACTACCGTAATAGCGTATTCCCTATAGGGAAATTCGCTAAAAATGTAGTGCTTCCTAAAATCAATAATTTGTTTTTTATGCTCCCTGTAGTAAAATTTACCATATACTCCCTATAGTTTGACTTTTCCATAGTTCGACAATCTCCAATACAAATATCCAAAGAAACTTGAGATTTTGTATTTTCCCCATAAACACCATGGGAAAGAGTATGTAGGTTTGCTGACATGGGATGTTGTTAGAATATTAATTTTTGGGAAATGTAATGGTTAGGTACCGGTAAGGTAAATTTCAAACTGTATCAATATTCGTCACATTTTAATTTTTCTCATAAAACCATGGGCCTGAGTGTGTAGGTTTGCTGCCATATGGGTGTTGTAAGCAAAAATCAGTTAAGCTCTACCTAGTGAATGTACATACCAAATTTTACCATGTTATATCAATAAATAAGTGAAATACAGGGTTTCATTGATTTCCCATAAGATTAACATGGAAAACCTATTTTTAGCTTTTTTCCGGAATCTATTAAGCTAAGTTAAAAATTTAAAAAACCAAATTGTTTGTTTTTTAACTCTTTTGATTGGTTTCAGTTAAAATTGTTGAATTTTGAAAATTGAGGGTCCAAAAATGCCAAAAACCCATTTTTTACCCCTTTGAAACACCATAAAACCTCGTTCCCATAACCCGATCATGCTGGTCCGCGAACTCATGAAAATAGATCTGGTCTTACACCTTCATACCAAATTTCATCAAAATTGGGGGTCCCCTTCAAAAGTTATCAGTACCACGGACACATATATACATATTATAAACCCCATGGGGGTGAGTATGTAGGTTTGCCACCATATGGGCGTTGTAAGCTAATATCAGTTAAATCCTACCTAGTGAATGTACATACCAAATATTATCAAGTTATGGTGTTCTTTTCATTTTCCCCATAAACCCCATAGGGGTGAGTACGTAAGTTTGCCGCCATGTGGGTGTTGTAAGCAAATATCAGTTGAACTCTACCAAGTGAATGTACATACAAAATTTTATCAAGTTATTCCAATAAACAAGCGAGATACAGGGTTTCGTTGATTTCCCATAAGATTAACATAAAAAACTTATTTTTGGCTTTTCTCCGTAACCTGTTAAGCCAAATTAAAAGTTCAAAATACTAAATTGTTTGTTTTTTTAAGATCTTTTAAACGGTTTTAGTTAAAATTGTTGAATTTTGAAAATTATACTCCAAAAATGCAAAAAACCCATTTTTGACCCTTTTGAAACCCCATAAGACCCTGTTCCCATAACCCGATCATGCTGGTTCGCGAACTCATGAAAATAGACCTAGTCTTACACCTTCATACCAAATTTCATCAAAATCGGAGGTCCCCTTCAAAAGTTATCAGTACCACGGACACATAGATAGATAGATATATAGATATATATATATATATATATACATATACGTGAAAATGAACAAATGGTGTTTTTGGCTTCTGGGGACCTCAAAATGAAAAAGTAAAGTGGTCCCGGGCTTAGGTCTTACCATGGCTACTACCGTAATAGCGTATTCCCTATGGGGAAATTCGCTAAAATTATTTGTGTCGCATCCGTCATCCCTTCTGTGTGTTCGGTAATCTATGTCTTGGCCGGCCAACGTCAAATCAATTTTTAAATGTCAGCGAGTGTGTTTTGTTATGTGTTATGTAGACTTTTGTTTGGTCTCTGGACACTTTAAAATGAAAAAGTAATAAGTTATGGTCCAGGGCTAAGGTCTTACGATGAAACCTACGGTATTTGGCAATAGCTTCCTCCCTATGGGAAATTCGCTAAAAGGGGAAAAAATTAAGGGGAGGACTTTTTTTTATTTTTTCATTTATTATTATTGCTTTAGTAGATGATCACATACCTAGTTCAAAATTACCCTACATAATTTTTATTGCCTACATATTTATAATATCCCAATAAAACGCCAGTTTTTTTTAAAAATTGTTAGTGAAATTTTGTGTTTATTCAAGGATATTTTTAATTTTTTACCTCAAGAACTGTTACAAGCCCTGTGATTTGAAAATATGACAGCAGTCTCGTAACTAGTTACGCTAGCCTACAAGAAACTATTTGGATTGAGAAAGGCATCAAGGTATGTAACCTAATCATCTAGTCATTGATCAATCCTGGAGGCGAAAACGAATGAATATATTATTACCTCACGATTTTACAGTCTTCAGAGCTATAAAACCTGAAGGACATTAAAATTCTTGATACAAACGGTAAAGAATTATAGTAAATAAAAAACAAAGCATATATTATTTAATAATTACTGAAATACTCACCCAATTTTGTTTGTTTCAGATCTCATATTTAGTATGGATGAAGAAATATTTTACCATCACAAGCAAAGATATACAGAACATCACTTGTCTCAGAGATAATTATTTAATCTTGCTGTTTATTGTTGCTGATTATTATTATTACGAGTTATATTTGTGAATTTTGGTACTATTGTACTTTTGATAATTCAATATATTTATTTATTTATTTATTGCTTTCTGATGGATCGGAATGAACAGGATGGAAGTATTTGTAATGGTGCATCACTAAATATTGGGGGTAAGAGGTCAACTCTTCTCTCAATTGAAAAACAAGAGAAAGAAGAACATCATAATTCTGTAAATACAAGCGAGGTTCAAGAAAACGATACATGTTCAAACTCAGTTGAATCTTGTACCACAATTTCTCCTCTTGTGTTAAATAAAATAAAGGAAACTTGTGATGATCACAATGGCTTGACTTATTCTAAACTTGTTCTTGAAAAAGATACCTCTGTAGAAAAAGTTGACCTAAAAACTAAGTTTACTAATCAGCTAGAAGAAGTCCAGTATTATTGTTGTATTTTTGAAAGCAAAAGGAGTATACATAATGTTGAAAAACATCCGTCGGATGTGTCAAGCAATTTTGATAGTGTAACTGATGTCGCTGTTGAAATTTCTAAACCTCCGTTGGGTAAAAATGCAATAATTTATGAAAACAGTATTATTCTAGTGTCTAAAGAAAGTGAAATTTCTTCTTGCCTGCAGAAAGCAATATACAGTAGTGATTGTTTGAATGTCCAGAAAGTTTCAGATTCTTTTAATGATAAGGCTGTAAATGAACTTTCTTGTGAAACTGTTGTTCCTTCACCCGTACCAACTCTTGAGGACGTAGAGTTTTCTGAAGTTGAAACTTTCAATAAACCAATTGCTGAGGTTTCTTCAAGTTGCCAAGAAGAGGTGGTAGATCTAATGAATGTGGATGTAGTGTCTTCAGTTGTTACTAAAAGTAATGATGATGATGAAGAAATTCTAATTGGATCTGTTAATACTCTCTCTGAAGCCTTGTCAGAAGAGGTTGTGAATACGGTCGATGTTGTACTTCATCAAGACAGTGACCTAAACAATGACGTCGGCTGTATTGAACAAGTTGTCACCACTGATTGTGACTCAAAACCCAGTTGTGACACATCACATTGTCTGGAAACTAATGATTCAGAGACTCCATCTAGAGATAGCAAAGAAGAATTAATAGCTTCTCCAAATTTTCTATCCCAAGATCTGTTTTCAAGTCAAGAAATCTCAAAAGATCACTGTTACATTAAGTCTCCTGAAGATAACACAACTGAAAATAATACTGCAGTTTCCATTGATTCAGTCCAAGTAAACGATAACGTTTTCAAAGAGAGAACAAATTGTTTATACGAAATTTCAGTTAAAGAACCTGAAGGGGATTCACAAGGCAAGTTTTATAACCCAGATGATTTTCAAACCAATCGGTTCTACAATAGCAGAACTTGTAGCTCAACAGATACCAACACAACACAAGTTGTAAGATCTCATCTTACATTTCCATATGATCATGAAACTTACTTTACAGTTTGCCCTGTGCCGACCACTAGCTGTCATTCGTCATTTTACTCCAATTGCCAAATAAAACCACTGACTTTTGACATTAACTTTGGTAGTAGATCAAAGTACGGATTTGACCCAAGTGATGATATCGCACAGAGGTTGAGTTTGAGTGAAAGCTGCGCCGGGTCAAGGAGCATCTACACCCTTGCTGCATGTGACTTGAAGTATAATATACCGACATCCACAGCAATCCAAATCTCTTCTGAAGTAAGAACTCCCATTGAACACTTAAATTTACTGTCTAGATTACCATATAATGGTCCTCAGTATGATTTGAGCAAGCTAATATGTCGAGTTGAGGAGGATGAATTGAATTCTCATAAGAATTCTGCTGAAATGGGATCAAAAACCTCCACTGAAAAAATAGCTGAAAGTGATAATATGGAAAACAAAGGGGATACATTTTTAAGCGAGTTCCCTCCTGACAGGTCAGATGGAAGTGACTCTGGACTGGGTTCGGAACTGGTGGATGAACGAATCAATATAAGAACTGACTCCCAATCGTCAGATGAACTGGACAGTGCTGTGAAGAAGTGGTGCTCGTTCACAACTGACGTTCCAGCCTTGCCTTCAACGAGCAAGCATCCCAGAGTCATTAAGAGCAATTTGAAACGAATTCATGAAGGTGAAAGTGATGGACCGGCTTTGAAGAAAGCAAAGAAGTCCATCGAGTTTGAAAATGTCTCAATTTTCTACTTCCCAAGAACTCAAGGCTTCACATGTGTTCCGTCGCAGGTAATTTAAATGCTAAGTCTATTTTACAATTTTACTTGATTATTTTTATGATTGATGCCATATGCTAATTTGTTTGAAAATTGAAGGCTCTAAAATTTTAAGAGTCATTATTCAAACAAAATATATAAGGTCACATCATCCTTTAATTTGAGAAACATTCATTTGAGAATTATCATAAAGGCCTATTTAGTGTTAGTGTTACTACTGTACATACTGTATGTTCAATTTTTTTTACAGTTTAGGAATTAGTATTCTTATCCATAAATATTCTGATACCGTACTATATCATTCACTTTAGTCTAAGTGAGCTTTTTTTCGAATTGGTTGCTCACTAGCCCAATTGATGAGTGACAACCATTGATTAGTTGACATCAAAAAGGCCAAATTTCTATCCTTGCAGCATTCTATAGAATGAGCGTAAAGACGTTTACCCTATTTGACAGGCCCATTTTGCTCATGTTTATTGTTGTTGGTGGTGAGTTTATGTTATTGTTTTGTAAATCATTGCAGACATTTTCCATCACTGATTAGTAAAATCAAATCTACAACGTTTTCGGGAACTGGAATCTGATCCCGTCTTCAGGTGGGAGAAATACCTACCACATAACAAAGTTAGTAAAAAAAGTCCAGGTTAACCTGGAGAAGTCCATAGCCAAACCTGAAAACAGAAGAAGCCGTTTAGAAAAAGACGAATAAATGCACAAAGCTTAAACAGAAAACTGTAAAAGCAGTCTAAACAAAGTACAAAATAATTAGAAAATGAATAAAAACTGCATCCAATCATGGGGCAGCACACAGGACAAACAACATGCCCATTGTGCATTTATTGGTGTTTTCTTTTTTGTGACAGGCTTTTCTGTTTTCAGGTTTGTCTATGAACTTTTACGGTTTTTACTAATCAGCAATAGAAAATGTTCCCAATAATTTAAGTTTGTAGCAGCATTTGACAATAATCTGAAAATTACAATGATGGTCAGTGAGACTAAAAGTAGCCAGCCAAAAATCGGTCTGATATTTGAGTTAGCTATTTTAACTCAATGCAAAAAGTTAATACTTTATTATACTTGATGGAGTTTCAAGATCTGTGATACAGTAGTTTGTTTTAATCCTTAGTGACTTCAAAATATAAGCTTACTGAAACATTTCTCCGATTGTAATTTGACCTATGATTGGTTTTCCGGTGTCGTAGGGTGGCTCTACGCTAGGCATGTCATGGACGCACTCGCACGCGCAGACGCTCACTCTGACGGAGCATGCGGCGGAACAACGTCGTCTGCACCGACACTTGGTGGCACAACTGAGAAATAACAGCGCCAACGGAGCAGCCACTTCATCCAGCGACTCCGACACTGACGAGCAGCCAAGCGAGAGTGAACCCGACTCCAACTACTACTTCCTGCAGGTGGGCCCATACATCGATACATGCCCAGTGTTCCCAACAATAACAACCTATTGTCAATGAATCCAAAAATATAAAGGTCACTCCATATGGAGCTAGTTGAGGACCTAAGTTTGGGTCGAAATAGTAGTGCTCTCCACCATGAGATTGCGCACGTGACAGTAACTTAGTAGTAAATTACCAGTAGTATACTTTCATACATTCTGACTTCGTTGGAGATGGTCATTAACAAAGATTCTCTCTTGTGCACAAAAGCACACGCGGAAATCATACATAACCTACGGTACTTTTTAAATCCGCTGTAATAATTAAATTATGACTTTATCTACAGTAGCAGTCAAGAAATCAGGCGGGTGACTGAAAACGCGGCGTTGTCACATGGTACCAAAATATGAGAGAGATCATTGAAAATTTATTTACTTTGATGCATAAACTGGCAACATTGAGCATCCAGCATTGCCTAGACTATATGTTAAGTGCAAACACCTAAAAATTATTGCTAATAAAACAGATAAAACGTTGACATAAGTATAAAACATATGATTAAACTGATAACCACTTGCAATTTGGCAGCATTGGAAAATCATTCACCTGCCTGATTTCATGGCCGCGACTATAAACATAGTCACCTTATAATATGCATGTTTCTTTTCCTCCTTTTTTCTCAGCCCGTGTGCCTAGAAGGAGAAATCAGCGCATACCGTTAGGAAGGTAGTCAGTGTCCTGTAGGTGAGCAGAATAACATTATAATTTCCATCGACCTCAAGGGCTACGCCCTATGGGCTTTCAAAGTTTCAATGTTAATTTTGTGGGAGAAGGATAATTGATTTAATTATTAGACAGCTGTTATGATAACAAATGCTATCAATACAGGAAGAAAGATGTTTCAGTTATTAGACCTTTTAAGTCTAATTGGTTCAAGGTGAATTGAGTTTTTGTTCGAATTTCGACCAGTGGGCGATCGATCCCTGGTCAGTCTTTATATTAATAGGCAACCATGTTTCTTTTCTTGCTTTTTTTCTCAGCTTGTATACATCATAGGAGAAATCTGTGCATACCGTTAAAAACGGTGGTGTCGTATAGATGAGCAGACTTACATTTCAATTCACATCGACCCACGGGGCTACTCTCTAAAGGCCTTTAAAATTTCAATGTTAACCTTATGGGAGAACATAGTGGAAGTATCTTAGGTGTGCTACTGCGCATCCACAGCCCGGCAGGGAGGGGCAAAGCTACGTCACCTTGGGATGAAGCGCTATCTACCGTTCCTAAAGGAACTCATGTGGCATCAATTAAATAATGGTTTAAACTACTTAGGTTCAACCTAAAATTTTGAAATTTTGCATGATTGTAGCCATTAAATTGAGGAAGCGAATGGATAAAAATAAAATGTTATTATTACTAGGGTGATTTGGGAAAATTAATTTTTAATTGGTTTTTATTGTAACAAAACATTAAATTGTTGGTCAGCTACCAAATTACGTGTTATTTGGTCAGGAGTGTTCGACCTTTGGGAAAGTTTGATATGAAGAGCCAAAATTAATACTATAATATAAAGCCATAACTCGCTAAAAGCAATATTTCCATTCCTAGACGGAATTACATCAGACGACAATATGCGCGCGGGAAGCGGATACGGCCACGATCTACAAACGTAAGTTTATAGAAGTTTATGAATGTTTATTATTTATATTTAAAAGTAAAAGTGAAATATTTTAAGGAATAATGATTGATAATTTATTGATTAGTGAAGCGTAATACAATTTCAACGTTTTCAAAAGATAACGACCGAGACAAATGGTGCAACGCATGGAAGTGAAATAACTAAAAAGTTATTATTTTGTATAGGATCATGAACTTAACTATAGATTAACATAATTATATGATTAATTTAAAGAGATATACATGTAAATTAACCTGTTTAAGTGTAGAATGTAATTTTCAAAACATGAACTTTTTACTAGGTTCTCTTAAATTAAACACATATGCATTAAAATTTAACCTGAGTTTATTATACATTATTTTTACAGAATAACTTACGATCTTTTGACTATAGTAAGTTTACAATCGTTTAAAGCAGTTAACAAATTTTTAATTAGTTAAAAAAAGACAATTTTATATCAATTATTAATTCAAAAAGTCATAAAACCCGTTTTTTTTTTTGTCTGTTAAAACACCCGTAAACGGCACAATATGGCATTTTAGATATCATCGGTAAAGTTGAATCCAAAGGATAATCTCACATTGCGGCCGCACTGCTAAAAAGCTACTCACTGACTGCGGGCGGCTTCGGCTTCCGCTCAACTTCAAAGAGAAACAACGCCGCCATGGTGTATGAGAGCGTCACGGCGTATGAACAGGTGGCAGAAGATTGTAACAAATGTTAGAATCCCTTATATTGCCACATTACTAATAAAACACTCAAAATAAGCCAAAAAGAAACCAAAAAATTTTCCTTTCCAAAATTTTCCAAAAAATTTTCAAAAGAAGGTTTGAATTTCCTTTTTAAAAATGAGTTTTAATATAATAACAATTTAACTTGATTTTTGCACAATTTTTACTGTTGTGAAAACAGTCTAAAATTAACATAATTAAAAAACGTTATGTGACCGAAACTGCAGTGCAATTTACATTCCTTTTTTGTGTGATAAATTACTAAATTAATAAATTCGCTATATACTAAAACTCATCAGTCGATAATAATGTACTTTTTACAAAATAATTTCTTTATGTAGTTGATTCACTAATTGTATTTAGTCATTTAACCCATTTATATATTATGATGTAGAGTAAATGAACCAACCAAATACCCCATCTACAAACTTTTGTATTACTGTTGCACCTCCGTGATGGTTAATCTTCATCGCTGCAGTGTCCGCTTCGCGCGCGCGCCATTTCGCCTGATTAAATTCAACGTAGCAATGAAAATATTGCTTTTGAAGGATTAAGTCGGTTAATTTTATTAAATTTAACTTTTCCTCTAAAACTTCCCTGTAGGTCAGACATTCCTGACCAAATAAAATGCAATTTGGTAACCGACCAACTTTTCCATGTTGCGTTTCACAAAGTTTAAAACATACGTTTTCACTCTGTAGGTGGATGTATGTAGAGATAAACATAATTCACAATATGAATATAGTCATATATTTATTAAAATATAAAATAAAATATATGATTTTATAAACTTTATTGAAAATATAAAATAAAACATATGACTACATATTTCATGTTATGAATTGGCTTTGTTTGGCTTCCGTCTGTATCTTTGCGATGTTAAAAATTAACATTTTATATCTGATGAATACAGTAACAAGATTTCAAGTTGAAACTTTGGGTAATTTCAACATTTTAGTAACTGAAATCAAAGTTGACCTTTGTGGAATAATTTTATATTTTGGAATTAGCTAAATGTGAACTAATTTTATAAATGCCCAATGAGATATTTCTATTTGACGCTACATAAAAGATATTTTTGCTAAATTTCTATATGATTCACTTAAAAAAAAAAAAAAAAAAAAAAAATCACTGGGACATATAAATGCGGAAGACATGGAAAAATAACTTAAGTATTTTACATGTAATCTAATTCTTGGGTTACATATTGGTATAAAATTATTATTTAAATATTTTCTATTATAAGAATAATCTTTCATTTTGAAACACAAATTAAATTTTAATACTGTAGAAATATAACATACTAACCTATTAATAAAACTTGTTTATTCATGGGATAGTTGCAGGTCAAAATACCACACAGAATTGAGTCGAGCCTTGAGGGATGATCCCCCTCAAAAACAAAAGATTCCTCTTGATTCATCATTGTTAATATTTTACAAAACAATCGGGTCCAGAATCATTGAGCATCATTGATCGGGCAATCATTGAGCATGGTTGATCGGGCAATCATTGAGCATGGTTGCTAATTTGCAGAGCGATATTATAATCAAGGGAATTTCAGTCTGATTCCAGTGTTGGCATCCCATGCACTGTGCAAGATTGGACCATTCACATTTTGTGTGTGTAGTTTAATTAATTAAAAACTAATTCAATTAAGGGCTCTGTTTGATGTGTTGTACACTTCTTAAGAAGTTTTAAATTCAATATTGAGTGAACATACTCTTATCCTCTTTTATAAAACTTGGAAATACGATTTCCCTTCATTCTCCCCCAAATAAAAATATCCCAACTAATTCACAAATATCCCCCTCAAATTTTGTTTCAATGGTGCAAACCGTGCCATCGATCCCCCTGTGGGCACCCCTACTTTTAAGGATTACTAATTATTTAATCACAAATTTCTTTTTTGCTGAATGAAGAATATCTATTACAAATTTGCTCAGTACCAGGTCTGCTGCAACAAGGGTGTATACTATTAGGCCTAATATATTAATATGGGAGCGGTAGTTCAGTGGTAGAGTTGTGGTTCAGTGGTGGAGCCTCATAAGCCAGCGGTACGAGGTTCAATCCTGGGCAATGACATTTCACTCACAAACCTGAACAGTCACCTCTGGCTAGCCTATCTGACTATTCACCATGACCACACCTTGCTGTCTTTATATCACCGCACAGGCTCATTGGCCTGCTTATCCGAACCATCCCTGGTCCCTATGATGATCGACTCTCCTCTTACCATATTCAGTATTTGCTAACACGTGTGTTGTCACAGCCGGTGCCGACACGACAGCGGCGCGCTATGCTCCGTGCTGCCGGCGTGCACAAGATAGACTCGGTGGAAAAGGATGAGTGCCGAGACATCCGAACGTCGCGCGAATTCTGCGGCTGCGCCTGCAAGGGCTACTGCGACCCGGACACCTGCGCCTGCTCCCTCGACGGGATCAAATGTCAGGTAGGCTTTGTGGTCTCATCTGCGCTGGTGTTGTTTTGAAGCACGTAGTAATTAGTACAAGTTTTCTAATTAAGGTTTTTTTTTAATATTGAGAAGAGGAAGCTCATGTAGGTAGTTGTTTGTAAGCCACTACCATGCTACAGCATGCTGCGGTGGTCAGGTTAAGTTTGTTATTGATATATCGGTCAAAAATACTTTCTTTAAAACTCAAACAAGTCACCTCAAACAACTCACCTGGTAGTGGTGTGTTGTATGTCTGACTGTCTAGACAGCTTAAGATAGACCAAGGTTAGGCCATTGACGAAAGCTTCCTTCCGCCACTCTTTAGCCATGGTTTGTTTGCCAAATGGTTTGTGTTGTAACTGTGCGTGCTATTTTCACTACGGATAATTTTTTTTAAAGTATTTTTGATATATTTAGCAATCATTCATATCTTAACCGGCAGTAAACTTGGCCGAACCCGTGAAGCGGGCCAGTGTTGGGGCCGCAGGAGATGTTTGCCGCAGTCATTGGTGATATAGCTGACTTTTGGCAAGCATCACTCTAAAACTTTAAAGCTTTGAAATGTATGATTTTCACACAATGTTCAGTAGATGGTTTTGTTTCAACGGATGAATTTTTTTAGATCCCAGTTCAAAATATTTAAAAATATAATGACTTGCGTTTAACAATCAAACTACGGTAACCTCAGGCTAAAGTTTAATGAAGTATTCTTACGAAATGACTTCTTCTTATGAAATATCTTCATAAGAATATGAAGTGAGTCTTATAAAGTATAAGATTCACTTCTTCTTTTATGAAATGTTCCCTGTAAAACACTCAAACATGCCTCAGCATTCCCCTGACCCAACATTTTTTTTTTGTTTTTTTTTTTAATATTTATTCTTCCTAATATTTACTTGGGAAAAATAGAGTCAGTGCCTCTGTAACTGATGTATAGTATCAGTAAAAACCAATTGAACCAGTAAAATAAATTTTTAAAGTAAAGAACAATTGAGTTATTTTCTAATAAATGGCACTGACATTGTATCTTTACATTTTGTAACTTTTAAGTTATAAAAGCTCTAATGTATCTATTAAACTAAATAATTAGAAGTTTCAAGAAAATCATTTGAAAAATGATGTCTAAAACAGGATAATACTTTGCTTTACCCAAAAGTCATATGGATTGCATAGCCAACTGTGTTATTAGCACCAAGGTCTTAAGACTCTTAAGACTCCATTCTTCATGACATGGGGTCAAGCCTGCTCAATCAAGCCACTTAAATATTGAGAAAGTATTGAAAACGAGTTTTAAAAATTGTGAAATAAAATTGCAATTAGTCAAACTGTGTAAGCACTTTTGTGTTTCTCAAGTGTTACATCATCAACTTTTGCTTTACCTTTAACTTGAGGAATTTTCTCACTTTGAAATATTTATTATTATAAATAGTGCATTTTGTTACAAGGGCTGAAAATGGTAGTACTTAGATACTTTAGATACTTTATTTGAAACACCGACGCACTCTGTGGTGCGTATTTTAAGGTGAGTATGACTGAAGGGGTGAGTGTGATGATTGTGATGGATCAGATGAGGTGTAGCTTTGTTACTGACAAATATCAGCTGTTTTATTTGTCAGGATCATTAATTAATAGCCCAATGACCAAAGACAGCTGGGTCCAGTATCGAACCATCAAAAAGCACTAACTTTTCTCAGGATCGAACCGGCTACCTTCAGATTTAAAGGCGAGCTCTTTAACCACTCAGCTACCCAGCCAGTTACAGTACAGGTAGTACAGGTAGTAGGAGATGTGGTTGCCCACACTACTTTCAAACCAGTTGTCTATTCAACACATAACACCACTGAGAGTGAGATGACGAATTTAAATGTGATAAAAGCGAGATAACATTGCAATACAATTTGTACATACTTGCCCTTCACTGTCCGCTTATCAGATTTGATAGCTAGTGTCTTCTTTCTTTGGGGTTGTATCAAATTCAGAGTCTTACCGGATGATACATCACGAACAAAAGAAGATCTGAACTTGCGAATTGATGAAGAACTCTAAGAGAGAGGAGTTAAAAGTGTCAGACGGGAGGCTTCCTTGGATTTTCACACATTTTCAGACTCTGAGCCTGTACCATCTGAAACGTTATAATGTATATATTAAAGCTAATTTACTCTTTTAGCTCTTTTTGGGCATATTTTCCTAGATGACTTAGCCCCATAGAGAGAAGTCAGAAGCTGTCAAATCGGGTGCTAGGGCTGCTATGAAATTTCTCCATTTACTGTTACAGTACACTCTAGTTCATCGGACTCGGCGACATCGGAACTCCGCTTCATCGGAAATGAAAATGTGGATATTATTTTTTTTTTCTCTTACGAAATAAATAATTTTCCCGTTTTAGCGCCTTCAATTTCCATTCGTTCTATCCGCACAACAGTGAAGTATCACATTTTGCATCAAAAGTCATCAGGCGTTTTCCATAATCTGAACCCATCGATGTGATTTACGAGGCCGTGGAGTATTCGCACAAAAATAGAAAGAGGAAGGTTGCAGGAAGTGAACATCCACGTCGACCGCTTCCCAAACTGTCATTCAGTCTGTCTCGCGTCGCGACTGCACCTGTGTTACGTGGAAGTCAGTTGACTGCTGGAATATGAGAATAAAGAATTTGGATCTTTATTTCCTGTGTTGTTTTTATTCCTATAGGTTCATTGTTACCATGTTCAAAGTTTGAGTGCCTTATTTTCATAAAATCTCTTGTGTTATCTTAAAAACAAGAGTGAATATAATCACGATAGGTCAACGTAAGGGCGGAAATGATGACTCATGACGGACTCCGCTTCATCGGAATTTTTTGACATTTGAACCGGCCGTCCGCCACATTAGTTCCGATGAACGAGAGTGTACTGTACCAAAATGCAAAAAAATCTTACTTTAATAACATCACACTTTAAAAAACACCATTTTTACAGTAAACATTAATTTACATCCTCTTAAGATTAATGTTTAAACTATCATACTTTTTGCAGATATATATTATTGGTGATTTGTTAAATTTGTGCCGTTTCATTGCCACGCTCTTTACTAGCTAACATCCCAAATCCAAAACCGAAAAAGAAGGAAGCAAAATTAAACAGAGTACTATGTGTTGTGCCTCGTAGGTGGACCGTCTGAACTTCCCTTGCGGCTGCACGAGGGACGGGTGCGGCAATGCTAACGGGCGCATAGAGTTCAACCCTGTCCGTGTGAGGACTCACTTTATCCACACTCTCATGCGATTGGACCTGGAGAAGAAACAACAGCAGGAAGAAGAGGAGCGGAGACGAGCACGCGACAACACCGACTGCAGCTTGGCGGGGAGCTTCTCAAACTTCCAGTATCGCAACAGCATTTACGGTTACGAGGGCTATGGCTCAGCCAGCACCTCAGCTTACGGTTACGGCTACGGCTACCACCAGGTGCAGAGCTATGAGCAGTCCGACCTCACAGACTTTGTCTCGCCCGGGTTGGAGTTTCAGAACTCTTCTTACCAACCGTTCACCCCGACCGTTACTTTCCCTCACGAAAATAACCAGAACAGCGATGTAAAGTTGGAATCTTTTTCAGAACTTTTACAAGCCAGGTATACAGAACCGGTTGGCGAAACTAATCTGGTCACAGGAGATAATTCAGAAGTCGTAAACACGAATCAGGAAAAATCGGGGAACGTGGAAGAAAGCCAGAGTGAGAATTTCGGAGAGATAATCAAGAAAACAATGGTCGAAAGTGCTACGGCATAAATGAATGGTGTACACTATTGTATATCTAACGGTTTTAACTAGTTATTCTAATGTATATAACTTTATTTTTAGTCTACATCCTTGTAAATATTATTGTACACTTATTCCTTAACTATAGGACTGTTTTATTTCAAATCTCTTTTTGTATGGTTAGACGTTTTATTTTTAGCTGAAACCTTTTCAAATGTTTTATCGGTCCTCGAGAGTTCGCCGAAGTTGAAAAAGTATATGTATATCAAGGCTATTGCTAATCGACCAACTTTTCTGGTAACTGCCGTATTTTATTGTCGTATGTCCTTATAATATTGCTTTAAATTATATTTTGTATAAAAATGTGTAAATTATATTATTGCAATGTTTTGTTGATTTGAAATATTGAAACCACAATAAAAGTTTTGTTAAGTTTTAATTGTTTTACTCGGCCCTAGTCAAGTACGAGTGTACCAGTATTTACTTAATATAATTTGTAGATACTTAGTATCATTAATGGTTATATTTCGTCCCCAGTGGTATTATAGTAGGTAATTTCTTATATGGTATGGGGAGACCATATCAATGGCATGTCAGAATGGAAGGCAGTCACTAAACTGTCAAATGGTGAACCTAATACATTGTGTTGAGGGTCCAAAAACTTAAAACTTCAAGGCTTCATTGAACCACATTAAGAATAAATCAATCTGAAAAATTGAATAGATGATTGATACTAAGGTAAACCGCCCAAATGCCCCGGGATCGTACCAAATATTGTGATTCACGAAGTTTTTCACCTATAATAAGAAAACCGGCAGTCAAAGACATATTATTGTAATTATAATAGTAAATTTTATTCAGCTGACAATAATTAGCATTGTATGGGAATTTACATTCTATGAAGAATTTACATAAAAGTTTTTTTTATATGTTTCATAACTTAAAGATCACAATTCCAGATTTTTTCACAAGAATCAGAATCAGAAATATTTTATTATCGTTGGCAGTTTAACATGCATTTGACAAAGTCATGGAGTACAATAAAAATACAGGCGTATCAGTCCATCACAGGTAAGCTTGCTTTTTGTAAGAAACACAAAACAAATCAGAAAAAAGGTTAACATCATACAATTAATTCAGTAAACTGATTTTAGTAATTAATAAATACCACGTACATTGACAGAATTCAAGCCCACTAAGCTAAACATGCTAATATCACAGATAAGCGTTTAATTGATCAAGATACAAAAAATATATGAAGACCAAGCAACTCATAAATAAATACAAGTATAAGCATACAAACAGAACATTTTTGTCAATTAAAATTTACATTTACATTTTCTTGAAAAAATTCATCCAAATTATAAAAAGGCCTCTCAACCAACCATTTATGCATTGCATTGCCAACTAATTCAAACTACCATAGAGTAAATGAAACAAGCTTTTATTACCATCTATATATATAATTCCGTAAGCGAATCGGTCCCCACGAAATATCTCGAGTTAGAAGAAAGATAGGGCAAAGTATGATGGCTCATTTTAAAGCCTGAGGTCCAAGGACGCAAGGAAAAATACTAGAATTGTCAAAAGTTACCTGGGATTCGCCCCAATGGACCTTGAAGTTCCAATGTTAATCTAATGGGAAGAAGATTTTTAGATCTGCACGTGTAATTAAGCAGATGTTCCAGTGTTTTATCATAAACTCCGCTGTTTATTGAGCAGAGATTTTGATTTGAGTTAAGATAACCGCATAGTTATAGCTTTTCAAAATTGGCATTGCACTATAAAAAAGGAGAACAGTAATAATAGTCATGAACGGATTTCGGATTGTCAGGAGATTTCATCTTCACGACACCTTATATGTCATCAAGGAAACAGGAGTAGAATGATTGGTATATTCACCATAACAAAATTTAAAAAAAATAATTAAAGTGGTTTAGACGTGTCAAGGTTGATAAAATGGTCAATTGTCTTTACTCAGTGAATGTTTGAGTTATTACGTTACTGCTTTATATATTGGCTATTCAGTAGATAGAGTTGAAGATTTGAATCGTTTTAATGTGTTTGTTTTTCGAATGAATCATTATATTTGAACTACTAACAGTGGATAACCTCCCTATGAGGAATATTTTGTTTAGGTTTTATCCATTCTCTGCTTTTTCCTTTACGTAGGTTGTTGGGAAACAATAAAAGCCCGTTAATCCATAAAGACAGGGAGATTTTCATGTAAATGATAGTGTGCTAAAACTAACAATGTATCAATCACTGTTCTACTTTATTGATGAACAGACAAAAATAGACTACAATCAAAGTACGGGGAATTACAGTGGCACGCAGGGTAAGGGGGCATGTTGGCAAGGGGGAGACATGGGGGAAACAGGGGAAACGGCGGGGGCACAGGAGGGCACAGAAGTACGGGAAGAGACGGCGGGGATGGCAGCACGGTACCATAGGGAATACAGGGTGTTTGGGGATATGAGGGCACGATGGGTGTCGGTGGCACTGGTGACCGGGGGGGATAAGGGGCACGGTGGAGGCGTGGGCAACATAGCACAGGGACGAGCATGAGGGCACGAAAGCCTGTAGAGTACGGGGGTGCGGGGGCATAGTGGGTGGGGGCACTCTGGGGAGGTATAGGGATGCATTGTGGCACATGGTGGCGGTGTTGCGGGGGCACAAGGAGCACTAGGGGCGTCGGTGGCAAAAGGAGTAGATGGGCATGGGGGGTACGGTTGCCACGGAGTGCAACGTCGGGCATGGGGTTTCGAAAACATAGGATGCCCGTTGGCACGTGGCGGGAGTGAGAAGGCTCAATGGGCATTAGAGGCGTCAGTGGCACGAGGCACGGGGCAGATGGGGGCACGGGGGAGGCTTGGGGGCATAGAGGGCATGGGGACCACAGGGAAAAACAGTGGTCATGTGGGTACGGGAGTAAAACGTGGGTGCGGGGGCACGAGGGTTATCGGGGACACTTTGGTTAAGGGGGCATGGGGATATAGGGTGTACGGGGATCAATGGTGGACATGGGACACGTGAATATGGAGGCATGGGAATGGGGGCATAAAGGGAAATACTCGGGCCCTGGGGGCATAGGGGGTACAGGAAACACGGGTTTGGAGAGGTGAATGGGAGCACAGGGGTCCAGGGTGAAGGAGTGTACAGTATTAATGGGCTTATGTTGTGTTGAACTATTTTATTTATTTGATTTGCAAACTCATCATGAACATGGTTAAAACTATTTTTACCGCTTTCAGTAGTATATTAGTTCAATATTTTTTTCTTTTTTCCACAAAATAGACTAATGTATCTTAATACAGGGGAAATTATTGGTAAATTACTTATTTTATACTGCCAAAAAGTTTCATCAATATTAGGAAATATTTTATTAGAAAACCCAAACGTATAAATTCACACTACAGCTTGAGAAAAATACAGCAGTACGGCAAGGAGGTGATAAATTGAAACTTACTTTTGGAGACATCACCATTTTGATTTTTAGGGGCCTTTGCCCCTACACTTCACTAGTATTTTTTATTTGCACA